>PVKA01002801.1:0-32780 GCA_004027165.1 Ctenomys sociabilis
AGGAAAAAAATTAAGTTTTATTTAAAGCAAGTGTTAATATTCAATTACTTGTCCAATCTTGCATACCTATGTCTGTTAATCTGAGCAACAGATTTGACAATAAAAATACATAACCATTGTTAATTTTCTGTTCTTGTTTTTAAAATCTATACCACATGTATTCTATATTAGTATGTTTGTTTTTGTTTTTGCTATTCTTGCTTTTGTCTTTACTCTTTAAAATTAAATTAAAACAATAAATATTCACTGACTTACAAATAGAAACTAAAAAAAGACATCCTTTATTATCAATTGATCTAGTTGAAAATACGTTTTTACATGCAAGTGTTAGTTTTAAGTCTTCAAAATTAGTGACTTATTAACTCACAAAATCAATACGGACATTTTAGAATGTTTAAAGCATGAGAAATTTGGCAATGACAAGCCAGGTTTTCAAAAGTAATTATTCCCTAAGAGATGGAGAATAAAGGGAGCAACAACAACAAAATTAAAAAATAACAACACACTGAAACACAAATGAAACCAGTTCAGGCAGATATGAAAATATATTTTAAAGCTTTATTTATTTATTTATTTATGGCCTGTAAAGCTTTATTTGCTTTCTCCACAAGAAAAGTGGAAAATTAGATTTTCTCACGTGAATTCTTTCATGTCAAAAGCCCAAGTGGCCCCCTGCAATTCTACATCATCCTTGAACAAACTGTGCTTAATAGAAACACATGTAGATTAGCATTAGAGTGTGAATGCAGAAGGGAAGAAGATACAGTTTTGAATTCTGCAGAGAAAGAGACACACAATAGCCTATAGAGACATACAGCTATTTTTTGTGTGAATCACAAAGGGGGTCCAAAGCAAAATTTTTCCTAGAGTCTCTGGTCTAGAGACCTCCTAAACTCCTCAGCCCTTGACCATAGTTCACAAATGGATTTAGAAGGACCCCCCCCCCCCTCGCTGGCTCAGGATACCTTAAGGGCAGGTCTAGAAAGGCATGAGGATCTGGGGATCGAACCACAGATGAGTTAAGCAGGCATTTAAACAACTGAGCTAATGGGTTGGCCCCCAGAAGGATTTTTTTTTTTTTTGTTTTCAACAAATGGGTTTATAAGATCTATAGATAGCCCTCTCTCTACAGACTTTCCTTCTCATAGGTATCACTAAATATTTGAAGTAGAGGAAGTGAATAGAAGATTAAAAAAGGAATTTTACCAAACAATACAAATCTCATCAGATAATTAAAAAATTCCAAGAGATCTTCCAAGGAAAACAAAATAAACACTGAAGTACTTTCACCAACATGAGCACTCAGTTCAGCATAAACTTACCTCATGGCCATGGGCAGGTGCGCCTCACAGCTCTATTTATTGTTAGGGAAAGTCCTGGTCCATAGAGCAAATGCTTTAGCTGAGCCTTTGCTTTTGTCTATCTGGGCAGACAACCAGGATTTTTAGTTGAACAAGTTGGGCTTATAGCTCTTTGTAGCAAGGAAGAACACATGCTGTGGAGAAATGTGAGATGTCTGACTCAGTAAGAAGACTATGAAACTGGGTGTGGTTCAGGATTTATTATAGGAGTGGGTCTGTGTTAGTGGGTCAGTGTTACTTGATTGGGGGTTTTACTTGGATTGCTTGCTGTCTGGAAGTGGGTATAGTGAGGGTTGCAAGGCTGTAATTGGAAAATACACTAATGCATACACAGACGGGAGTCTCTTTGGTCATGTTGGACAATGCTCATGTTTTCTGTTTGTGTTTATTTTTTATTTTTTTCTGTATTTTAGGGAAGGCTCTACAGGGTGTTTAGAGTCCCACTGCTAGATCAGACTCTTAGTGGTCTGCCTATTTACAGCCTCCCAAGTGCTGGGATTACAGGTGGGTGCCACCACACCATGCAGTTTCAATCCCTGTCTCAGCGTGCCCCTTGAGCAGAGTTGGAAGGCCCAGGGATTGAACCCCCAGCCTATCTGCTTGCAGGTGCTTTAATCATCTGAGCTATTTGGCCCGCCCTTGTTTGTGTTTAAACATGGTTATAGAGTGGTCTTGCTCTTGTTTTGATCTTTTGTGGTCTCTTAGTGCCTTGTCTGTGAAATCATGTTCAACAGCCAGAGCCCCACTGTCACTGTGTCAGGCCAACCCACAGTCACTGCAAGGCCCCATGGATGGTTCCCTCCAGCTACTACTGATACGGGTTGCTCTTCCTGTCTCAGTAGCTAAAGAAATTATGTGATAGCCAGAAAAGGGGTTGCTCGGAAATGGAAGTAGAAAAAGATACCTCAAAGAAAACACTGGCAATGTCCAAGTACCACAGAAAAGATCTAGCAACTGTCTTTAAGTATTTTAGTCCTGCACTTAAACATCTACATCTTCTAATAACATCCCCCGTTTTATGTTCAGCAAAGAACTTTCTATCTCAAACTTATTTTTCTGTGTATACTTTCATTGAGGGTAAGAATGTTCTGGTTTTCATGTTTTCCTATGATTAAATCATGCTTTATATTTATGATGTTTATGTATACATACATATATTATTTCTTTATATTTAAATTTATATATTAAATAAATATTATGATCTTCATTCTTTCCCTCCTTCCAATGGCTCGTCTTCAGTGCCCTGCCCAAATGTAAGACAAGTAACAAGCAAGCCACTGATGCATCCTCTACCATTGCTTAAGATGGTATGGGACAGCCCCTCCATTGCACAAAGAAGTGGTCTGGAGGGCCAGACTTTGTTGTGGTTTGTATCTAGCTGTCCTTTGACAGCCTCATGCACTCCTAGGTAGGCTTTCAGAAGGTGCTTGGGTCAGAGGCCCACAGCTGCCTTCCTGTTAGTAGATGGGCTTGGTCAGAAGAGCGGGTCATGGGGCTGACCTGGACAAGTGCATCTCCCTCCTCCAGTTCTCTTCATCCCCTGCTTCCTGCCTGCCAGGACTGGGGCAGTATTCCTTGCAATACTTCTTTGCCATGCCCTCCTGCCTTAGAGCCAGCTAACCACGGACTAAAAAAGTAAACCTCTCCTTTAAATTGTGGGGTGTAAAAAATAAAAATAAAAATAAATTGTGGGTGCAGGCCTGTAATCCCAGCACTCAGGAGGCTGAGGCAGGAGGATTATTGTGAGTTCGAGATCAGCCTGAGCTACAAAGTGAGCTTAAGGCCAGCCTGAACTGCATAGTGAGACCCTATCTCAAAAAAGACAAAAAAAAAAAAAAATTGTGGGGTGTGGGCTGGGAAGATAGCTCCGTGGTCTAAGTGCCTGCCTGGCAAGGGCAAGGACCAGGTTCAATCTCTGGTACTGCAAGCCTTTTTATGGTGTGTTTCAGGTGTGGTGGTGCACGCCAGTAATCCCAGCGCTTGGGAGGCTGAGACAGGAGGATCACGAGTCCAAGCTGATCCATAGCAAGATCCTGTACCAAATAAATAAATGAACATTGCTCATAAACTGGAGCCTTGATATGGAAAAACAATAATTCTTATAATAATAAATTGTGGGGCCAGGGAAATGGCTCAGTAGAATAAACGCTAGCCTGGCAAGCCAAGGGCCTGAGTTCAATCCCCAGTTCGGCCAAAAAAAAAAAAAAAAATTGCAGGGTGTCTCAGTGACAACAAAGTGACTAAGGTAACACCTCAATTGTCCCAATAGAATAGAAGCAGGTACCCCATTGCCAGGGAGGAAGGATATCACAGAACATTTCCCGCATGAGGAAGGTTACCACCTTCAGTTTAGATGTAAAATGCTCCCCCAATCTCATGTTTGGAAGTGGGGCTCTTCAGAAGGGCAGAACATTGTGAGGGTGATTTTAAATTGTGTGTTCCTGAGCAACTTTTCCTCTGCTAAGCCTCTCTGCTTTGGAGTCAGCCTCTTTTAGTTGCAGACATTGTGTGCTTTGTCGAATGGAAAACACACTAATACGCCCCCCTCGCAAAGCCCCTGAGGCATTGTTTCAGTGAGGGCACACAGGACTGCTGAATCCCTGTGTTCCTGAAACTTTCATAAGAGTAGACGTTACAAAATGCACAATTCCTGCCTGCTCTGCTATCTTTCCTGTACCGGTTCTGCATACCGCTCAGCAGTCATAAAAATTCCCTTATACTCCAGCAGCCTGGAATGAGCCCAGAAAACTCACAGCACAGCCCTTCTGACCCTCAGCCTCTTGAGCAACACCAGCTCATGCTTACTTTTACTCCAAGGAGGCTAGAAGTATGGAGTGGATCAAAGTTTGTAGTTTGTCACTATCAGTTTGAGCATTTATTGCTTATTGCCCAGTTTAGCATTATACTATGGAGCCAACTTCTGACATGCAGGCTGGCTGTGTGTTATAGTTAAAAACAAAAACAAAAACAAAACAAAAAGACGAGGACCACAGAGATGGCTCAGTGGAATAAGTGCTTCCCTGGCAAGTGCAAAGGCCTGAGTTCAATCACTGGTTCCCAAAAACAACCAACCAACCAACCAACCAACAAACAAACAAAAAAGGAGTCTGGGGCTGTTATATTTTCTTGGGAAAAAAAAAAAAAGACCAAATGTTTTTATCATTAGCTAGCACACATATGCCAGCAGTACCTAACTGCTTACCAGAAAATGCTTGAGAAATATTTGGTTTTTGGCAAAGAAATCTGTGCTAGGAATTTTATAAGCAGGCCATGAGGGTGGAGCACTGGAGTTTCCTGTTCACATGTGCTAGTTATGAGCTTATCTCTAGCTGCTTCTGTTAAAGGTGCCTTATTTCTGAGGATGTAACCCTTCCCTCCAATGCATTCTTACCATCCTAAAACAATGACCTAAGGGTAGAAACCAGGTTGCTCAGCTCCGTGCCAGAAAGGAGTCTGAGATTTGCTGAAGTGAGGCCTATCATTCAAAGTAATCCTTGCTGAAAAGCATTATTATTTATTTTGTTTTTTTGGTCTTAATTTTGATAAAGGACAAAGTGTAAAGTTCTAAATAGGATGGTGACTGTGGTCTCTAAAGTTATGTATAATTACTTGAATTCCATAAAAAAAAAAATCTAAAAAGATATCTTAATTTCCCAGCTGTATTAATAACAACACAAACTAGAATTCGCACATTGAAACTTTAGAGAAGCTAGATAACATCTACCTAGATTTTTACATTTATTCCATGCTGTGGCTATTATTGTGATAATTTAGCTTAGGAAAGCAAAATGAAATTCAAAATAATTTTAAGAAGCTCTGGTAAATGGTAACAAATCTACCCACAGAATTGCTACCTAGGTTATATTGATCTAACCAAAATATTTGTGAAACTGACACAGATTATGAGCATAAATGTTTACCCAGAATCAGAACTGCTGATTCCCTTCCTGCAGATGTGGTTGATATCTTAGGTATATTATCATTAAAAATTAAAAAAACTCTAGCAATATATCATAAATTTATAATAAACTCTATGTAACTTGAAACATCTCTCCCTGAAACTTCAAGGAAATATTGCAGATACTGAAGTATTTATGATAAAATGAGAATACTGATTGTCTAATCCTTGCATCTAAATCATCATAAATTGACTTAGTGTCCTATAGTAATTATACTAAAAAACAAAAACAACCCCAAAGGCAAACAGAAAATATGAAATGGCTTACTTTGTCCTTGCTTTAATCTAAGAGTAACTTCCAAGCAAAGGCAGACTGACACACAAGCCTGCAAAATCAAAACCCAAAATCCATGAGAAATTTACTAGATTAAAGCCCCTCATCATTTTATCAAAATCCTGCCTTTTAGGGCATCACCCATTTTTGATGGAATGAATTGACATGAAAGGCAGCTAAGGTACAATGGACAGCTGCGTGTACCTCACTCAAGCACATGCTTGGGCCAGCATTTGTTTCTAAAACACTAGTCATTATAAAGTTTGCAAGATCCTTCAAGTATCAGCTCAGAGCTCTGCAGCAAATAAGCAATCTCTGAGGATCAAACTTCCATACAACAAAAAGCTGAGTCATTATTTTTTACTGTATTTGGTACAGGGTCTCACTACTAACTGCAGCTCAGACTTGAAGTTAACTCTCCTGTTTTCCCTCTCCAGCACTGAGATTACAGGTGTGCGCCCCTAGGCCAGGTTAAGCTATTTCTAACACCTCCCCATTTCCCAGGGAAGCGCTTACTCCACTGAGCCATCTCCCAGCCCTCCCATTTCCCTAAAGTCAGTATGATAAGCTCATAGGAAAATACTTTTTTCAGTTTTTCATTCCTTAAAATCAAAAAACTATTTTTAGGATGTTTTCAGTAAAATCTTCATTCTGTAACAGAAATAGTAGTTCCTTAAAAATCTGTATCTTATGTATTTCTTTTTTGTCCATAAAATGGTATCCTTAACAGACGATACGTATTGATGTAGAACATTTATTATTTTTCAATGAAACAAAGTTTAGGTCAGTGGGAAATAATTTTAATCAAAGAATTGTACATTTTCTCTTCCCATATCTTACTTTGAATTAGGAAATGACATTGCAACCATTTCACTACAAGTAAAATATTACAAAATATTTACATGAAAATATTAAAAACTCAAACACAAAATGATGAAACAAACTTTTTGAGAAATCTCTATTCCAGGGCCTACAGCACACAAGAAGAGAGTCAAAATGCATAAGTAGGATGAAACTGGTCACAAATTTCCAAAAAATTGGAGAAGGGTAAGCAACAGGATGACAACAATGGCGGGAAGAGAACGGATGGCAGCAGCGCTGCGCTGGCGACCACTCTTCCGGATGAAATACCCCCTCTCAGGTGCAGGAAATTCCAAACAAGGCTAAGCTCTAAACATTCCTGGAACTGAAATTAGAACACACCCTGACAGTGGAAGTGGCTCTTTTTCACCCAAGTCTTAGTACGCATGTCTTGCTCCGTGAGCTGCTGGAACACGAGCCTGTATTGCCATCTACAGCTGTCACAGCAGCCCTTCCATCTCCTTCATGAAAGCTTCATAAACATCATCCTTAGTTTGTACTGAGACAGGAACAGAAGGGCCAGATTTGGGGGCTGCTTTGGCAAGAGGCACAGCAGAATCATCCTCTGGCTTTCTTTGGGGAACAGCAGAGGCCCCTTTATTCTCCCGACGTACCCTCAGTGCAGTGGGCACAAATCGAGTAATCTCTGCCTTGGGATTGGTGATCTGTGGTTTGGCACTGATGGTTGCTGTGGCTTTCTTTTCAATGGTGGCTGCACTCGTGTCATCCGCCTTGGGTCGCTGAATCAAGTTGGGGGGAGCACTCAGCACCCCTGGGTTTGGCAGGGGAGCTGGTGGGAAAAGCCCAGGTGGGGCAGGTCCAAGGGGAGGCACCAGAGGTGGGCGCATCATGCCGGGACGCGGAGGAGGGAGGCCTACATGAGAGGAGAAGAGCCAGGTGATCCCCAGAACTAACATTAGTTAACTTCTACTCAGCTACACTTGAAGTGCTATTAAACTGTGTTTAATGCAGGTTAACACATCTTAAAACATGGTACATTTTCAGAAAAAAAGCCAAATGCAAACCACACTATTCAAAACTGAGGAATATATTTTGATGGTAAAGGAATAAAATACTCACCTTTATCCTGTATGCCTATACTATATAAAGTTAACTACCAACAGGTTTCAAATACTACCTCAAACTTGACATCTGAGGATACCACTCTTCCTGCAGAATGCAGATGTGATTAAAGTATACGTCAGGCTCCGCCCTCATTCCTGACCTATTTCCATACCACAACCAGTGCAAAAAGGTAAACCCAGGGGGCAGGGAATACATGTTTAACCCTGGTCATTAAATGGGCGTGATTTGAGAAGTGGACATGAGAATTAAATGGATGTGATATGAGAAAACATATCACAACATGTGATCACTGGAAAATACTTCATATACTATTAATGGTTCAGGAATACAATCATCTTATTTCAGGAACTGCAGATTTTAATGTTCTTTGAATATAAAGCACTATATTTCATTAAATCTTAGATGCTGCTGGTTATAGACGTCTGTAATAATTCTGTGTACTACTAAGAAAAAAAAAGCCTAAGCTGAGGTACTAAACCTTCTGTTTTCCCCTGTAGCACTGGGGACTGAAACCAATGACTTTCCCTCTGAGTTATATTCCCACTTCTAACAAAATATTTCATTTTGAAATAGTCTCACTAAGTTGCTCAGCTGGGCACAAATTTGGACCTTCCTGCCTCAGTGTTCCACAGGGTTGGGGGTATAGGTGTGCACCCGGGCCTAGCAGTGATGTAAAACTTACAGCGGAAACTCATCTAGATGCACAAAACAGCTTCATAGTTACAACTGTACTTCTAAAACCAAAATAACTCAAATATAAAATTCAATCCAATGTTGTCAATGGCTGTGAAGCCCCACAATTAACAGGTAGAAATAAATGAGAAAGTACCTACATCAAGCAGTCCAGGCCAAGAGCAATTAAAACCATCATTGATCAAGATACCTCTTGTTTTTTTTTTTTTTTCAGTACTGGGGATCAAACTCAGGACCTTACACCTGCCAGGCAGGTGCTTAAGCCACTGAGCTATCTCCCTGGCCCAAGAAACCTCCAATTTCAATAGACTGAGATGTGACAAAGCTGAGAGCACAGGGAAAGCACAGTAGACCAAGTTTTCACTACAGAAACTCAAATCTTCACCTGGAGGCGCTGGGGGAGGTAGCCTGGGTGGAGGGCCCCGTGGAGGTGGGCCAGGAGGCAGCCCTGGAGGTGGCCCGGGGGGAGGGCCAGGGGGTCGACCTGGCGGTGGTCCTGGGGGCAAAAGCCGGGGCAGAGGTCCTCGGAGCCCTGGCATTCCAGGTGGCCTCAGGAATGGAGGAGCACCTGAAAAGAGAAAAAGGATAAATACACATGAAACAAATATCCATGAAGCGGTAGAAATGCTTTGACTTAAGTTTACCTCAAAATTAGGTAACTTCATTCAAAAATATCAAAGTGTCATTAAAAGGTATTGGATTTGTTACGAATCATTTATTTTTTATTTCCCAGAATATACAAAGTGAGAAAAATTCTTAAATAGTTCGGTAAGCTGCAAGTCAGGATGTTTTAAAAGCACCCTGAATCTCATTAAGATACCTGGTGGTGGGCCAGGAGGGAGGCCGGTAGGTGGTCCTGGAGGCCGCAGAGGCGGGGCAGGCGGTGGCCCAAGAGGAGGAGGTCCTGGCATGGGCGGCGCCTGTATCTGAGAAGGAGGAACAGACTGCGGGGGCGCCTGCTGCTGGGAAGAGGCCGTGGCCACGCCCTCGTGAGAGTCTTCTTTGTGCTGTTTCTGTGACTGCTTCTCTGCTTCAGAATCCTCTGAATCGTCCTCATCATCATCCTCTGAAAATTCCTCCACTTCCCGACCCTCCTCAGGGATTTCCTGACCTGCAAGAACATTGAAAATGTGTAAATGGAGTTGATTTTTTTTTCCATCCTGGTGAAAAGCACAGGCTGATGCCACACACTCATTAAGTCCATTCTTAAAAATTAACTAGTCTTCCAAAGTAAGCCAGAGATGTGGAAGAATCATAGAGCACGGTGCTAGTGCAGGGCAGGGGAAGGGACCCACTGGGCCTTAGAACGAGACAGACTGTGGAAAAGCACACTTGACAACTCAGGGTAGCCTAACTGTTATAAAACTCAAACTTATTATTTGCCTCATGGGTAGGCACGGCCCTATTTCTTCCTTGCTGTACCTGCCATTCGCAGCATCATGGCTTGAAGAGGCGTCAGTTCCTTCATGTTCTTCTTTTTCTTTCTTGACTTCCCAGGCATATCTGCAAATCGCACACTCAGACCTAAGGGATCCAGGACAGGCGGGATAGGGAAAACAGAGATCAGTAAACTTCAGTTGTTTACTATACAACTCTAAAGTATTATGTAACTATAACCATTACTGGACAAAGTCACAGAAATAGCCACATTAAAGCTGTACTACAAGGGCCTGAGTTCAATTCCTGGTTCCGCCAAACAAACAAACAAACAAACACTGCACTAAACACATGCTACAGTAATTTAAAATATATAAATCTTTTTTTTTTTTTTTTTTTTTTTTTTTTGAGACAGGGTCTCACTATGCAGTTCAGGCTGGCCTTAAGCTCACTTTGTAGCTCAGGCTGGTCTCGAACTCACAACAATCCTCCTGCCTCAGCCTCCCGAGTGCTGGGATTACAGGCATGCGCCACCACGCCCGGCTAAAATATATAAATCTTAAACATTTAAACAATATTTGTATCTTTATGTCAATAAAACTGAACCCTCAAAAACCAACTTTATAGAAAAATATTCATTAATAAAAATGAAAAATGGAAGGATATAAGCACAAAACATATGGAAACAAGATTCCCTTCCTTAAAAGTTACAAATCATTTTATGACGAAATTCTGCTCAACACTGTTAGAGAAATTCTCTGAAAAAAGGCATAGGAAGAGATGGAAAGCGAGATACCTCATAAAACCAGAAAAACTTAATACCAGTACTAATCCCACAGTATTTAAAAAGAAAAACAACAAAAAAGCTAAGTTATAAGCATGCAGGCTGCTCCCACATATATAAGATGGTTTCACAAAGAAAACCTAGCAATGTAATTAATAGAAAAAACAAAACAAAAACCAATGTGGTGGCACAGGCCTGTAATCCCAGCACTCGGGAGGCTGAGGCAGGAGGATTGTTGTGAGTTCGAGACCAGCCTGAGCTACAAAGTGAGCTTAAGGCCAGCCTGAACTGCATAGTGAGACCCTGTCTCAAAAAGACAAACAAAACAAAACAAAAAACCCAAAACCCATATCCAAGAGATACTTAGAAAATAGGCTTAAAGGGCCAGGAATACAGCTTAGAGGCACAGCACCTGCCTGATAAGTGCAAGGTCCTGAGTCTGATTTCCCCATGGAGAGGAAGGTGCCTCAAGAAAACAGTAACAACAAAAAAATTGTCAAGCTGGAACAGATACTTTGTAACCCGATAAGAGCTATGCACTACAGATGATTAAACACCATGCTTAATGGTTAACTATCAAGAGCATTAGTTGGTAAACACTGAAGGTAACTATTCTATGCAGGCAAAACTCTTGGCCTGCATCCTTAGAAAAATGCTTGGAGGAGCTGGGGAGATGGCTCAGTAGAATAAGTGCTTGTCTGGCAAGCGCAAGGGCCTGCGTTCAATCCCCAGTTCTGCCAAAAAAAAAAAAAAAAAAGAAAGAAAAATGCCTGGAATATAGTAAAAAGTCAATACATACTAACTGCAAGAAAGAGCACCAAATCAAAGTTTGGTAGACATTATCAGAGCATGTGTGATGAGTATATATGAGAAAAAAAGTTGTTAAAGGAAAAAAGAAACAAAAAAGGTAGAGACCATACAGAGAAAAGTGGAGCTGCTGTGATCCTAGTTTTTATTTTCTTGCATTAGTTCCTAAGAATCTTTTATATTTTTCTAATATAATTCTTCTGCACCACTCTAACTTTTTTGTTTGTTGTCAAGATTAAAAACAGCAGAAGAATTATTTGTCATCACAGGCTAAGGAGATAGCTCAGAAGAATAAGCACTTGCCTGGCAAGCCCAAGGTCCGACTTCAATCCCCAGTACCGAAACAAAAACAAAGTATTTGTCACAGTTGTAAATACAGTGGTCACTCACTAATTGCAGAGGTTATGTTACAAACACTCTTGCGATAAACGAAAGTTGGTGAAGTAGCTACGCTATATTTATATACATGTTTTCAGGCTTTATAAACACTTCACACCCTTTCGAAAAAAATGTATTTGGTACAGGGTCTCACTACATAGATCAGACTCATGGTAATCCTGTGTCAGCCTCCCCAGAGCTGGGATTACAGGTACGTACACCATGCCCAGACTTGGTGGCTAGTTCAGTGTACTCGGGGCTGGGCCAGCATGGCATGGGGTATTGGGGATGGAAGCAGGGTCCCTGCATTTGCCTAGGTAGGTGCTTAGACTGCTGAACAGTCTCTGAGGCCCCCTTCCTCTTATAAACCTTTCCCACACTTTGAAAAACACTTCTAATGTTCTTTTTTTTTTTTTTTTTTTTTGTCTTTTTGAGACAGGGTCTCACTATGCAGTTCAGGCTGGCCTTAAGCTCACTTTGTAGCTCAGGCTGGTCTCGAACTCACAACAATCCTCCTGCCTCAGCCTCCCGAGTGCTGGGATTACAGGCATGCGCCACCACGCCCGGCTACTTCTAATGTTCTTAACCATTTTCTAAACTCATAAACCTATGTAATCTTAACATATGCTTATTCATGGTATGGTAAAATCCTGCAATATAGTAAAAAATCTGTGATAAATAATTTAGGTTAATATTTTGTGAAAACCTGAGAAAAGTCCATGAAAGTTGAACCACAAAATACTGAGGGACTACTGTGAAAGCTTTTCAAGACTCATGAAACAGTCAAGTTCATGAAAGCTGAACCACAAAATAACAAGGGACTACAGTATTAATATTAGCATTATATATATATATATATATATATATATATATATATATATATATTAATGCTACATATAAACGCTGTGTATGCTAAGTATAGGCTAAAAAAACAATCCCAAAAGCTCCAATATTACTCATGTTTGACAGGGTTAGCATATACTTTGCATTACTTCTATTACTGTGTAAAATTTTTAATAGTAAATGACATACATCATAGATAAAATAAGAGTTCATGATTCCACTTACAGATGTCCAAGAATTATAATCCTGGTTTATGTTTAGACACCATCGATATAGAAAATTAAGGAGCAAAAAAGTATCTAAAAAAGCTTACTTAGGAAGAAAAATGAAACGTTACTCTCTTTTCTATAGTGTACCTTTACGCTATTAAGCTACATATACTATTCCTCCTTGCATCCACTAAACACTATGTTTTAAAATTTTTCAAAATATTGAGACATAAAGGTGAACACAACTCTGATTCCTCCTTTCCAAGGGCTCATAGTCACGTTCACTCCTGATAAATTAGGAGTGTTCTTCGCTGGCCAGTACTGTAGCCATCCATTTGCACACACCTGCCTTCTTTTCCTCGGTGTTGTCTCGCTCATTATCGTCTCGGTGCATAAACTCGTCCACGTCACTTTCTCCATCTGACCTGTCTGTGTCACTGTCATCAGTGCTGTCATCGTGTTTGTCCTGATCCATGTCTTCCGGGTAGCCATCATCTTCACTGGTGCTGGAAACATCATCATCATGACCACGCTGTGCTGGAAAGGGGGAGAGCAAGGAACAAGTGATACGGACTCAGGCTCCACAACACGACATCCAGAAATCAAGAAACTATGTTCACTGTGTAACTCAGAATATGAAGCTATTTAACCAAAAATTCAGTACATAATTATAGCTATTCATATAGTTTGGCTATATTTACTAGACAATAATTCTAAATACTCCTTTTATAATGTAAGCTTTAAAAAAAAATTCAAATTTGGGACTAGTGAGATAGCTCAGTGAACTAGGTTCCTGCTTAGGCAAGTGCAGGGACTGGAATTTGATCCCTGGCACCACATGCTGCATCAGGGGTGCGCTAAGCCAGTCATGGAGACTGGGTATGGTTCAGCAAACGTGCAATCCCAGCATTGGGGAGGCTGAAAACAGGAGGATCACCATGAGTCCAAGCCACGTAGTGAGACCCTGTACCAAATACTAAAAAAAAAAAAAGAAAAATCAATTTTGAAAATGTTACAATTTGGAACTATTACAGTGAGACAATAGTCTTATGACAATAATGTGCAGATAGATAACCTAAGGTTAAGGCATTGGTAGTAAGAATGTGATGTCTGTAAGCCTGGGTTAATGTAAGCCAGGCATGAGGGTGGGCCTATAATCCCAGCATTTGGGATCTGAGGCAGAAGGACTGTGAGTTCAAGGCCAGCTGGTGCTACCCAGCAACTCTGAGAGAAAACACTAAGATTAAATAGCACAATAAATTTTTCTATATGCTATTATGTATGATTCTTATACTTGGCAGATTCTATGATTTATCCATTCATATACCCATTAGATACACAAAGAATCCTCATTAATTTCCTAAATTCTGATGGTCATGAAGAGGTTAAATGGGGCCAATATGAAAAATGACAGTGAGAAGTGTAGAAGAAATAGTCATGCCTTACCAAGATCAGGGCTATATAACATGTCTTCATCTCGCCTACGAGGAGGAAGATCAAGAGCAAAGCCTACTTTACGGCCATACATCTGCAAGACTTGGGGAGGAGGTGGACCAGGTGGAGGACCTGGTGGTTTCCTGCCAGGAGGCAAACGTGGAACACCATGTCCAAGGAGAGGAAGGATAGAAACTGCTCGAGTTGGAGGTCTGTTAAAAAAGAAAAAATAGTGACAGTGAACACATGTGAGTAGTGAAGGGCAGGCTGGGTGTGGCTGTATATGCCTGTAATCCCAGCATTGGGAGAGTCTGAGGCAGGAGTGCTCTGAGTTAGAGGCCAGCCTGGGCTACAGTGACTGCACAGTCAAACCCTGTCTCAAAAAAGACGAGAGACAAAAGGAAAACAAAAAACAAAATAAAACAAAAGTGAAGATATATTCCGTGGATGCATCAACAATCATTATGTACTGCAAACAGTAGCAGTAAATGAAATAATTAGGAGCCAGCCAAATAGCTCAGTGGATTAAAGCACCTGCAAGCCAGGGGTTCAATTCCTGGGTCTGATGTACCAGCTCTGCCCCCAGGGCATGCTGAGACACAAGTGAGACTGGGTGTGGTAGCACCCCCCTATAATCCCAGGTCTTGGTAGGCTATAAGCAGGCGGATCACTAGGAGACCCTGAACACCCTGTAGGCCTTTCCCTAAAAACAAACAAACAAACAAAAAATAAATAAAATGAAATAATTGAAAAAATATAGTATTTCTTTGTCCTAAATTTCTAAGGGATTTCTTCACACTTAATCAAATGTCATATTGCTTATATCCACATTGCCTTTTCTCACTGTACTGATTTTGGCACCTTATATTCAAGGTGCTTTTAATAAATGCTCTGGCTATGTCGCTGCTTCCTTACCCATAGGCTGAGGTCTTCTTTAGGATGGAGGGTGGCTGAGCACCAGGAAGTGGAATGTCCTGGATTAAGATGTTGGAAGGAGCATGCGGCATATCTGGCAAAGGAATACTCTCTACTTCTACATGCTGAGCATTCTGAAACAGAGAGAAACTTCAATAGCATGATATAAAATAATCTACCAATTTAACACAAAGACTTTCATGGCAGCTGTTTCACAAATTCACATTATGAAAAACAAGAACTGAAAGCATGTCAAGAACTGAAAGAAATCTTAATCTCTTCCAAAGTCCAGTTTTTTTGTTTTCAACCCTTTAATAGAGAGAACTATACAGCTGATTCCTTTTGGACACAATGTAATGTAGCTGTTTATTTACTTATTTTTGTCTTTTTTTGAGACAGGGTCTCACTATGCAGTTCAGGCTGGCCTTAAGCTCACTTTGCAGCTCAGGCTGGTCTTGAATTCACAAACAAATCTTCCTGCCTCAGCCTCCCAAGTGCTGGGATTACAGGCATGCACCACCACGCCCGGCCCCCTTTTAATGATTTTTTTTGGCAGAATGGGGAATTGAACTTGTGCTTGCCAGGGAAACGCTTATTCCACTGAGCCATCTCCCCAGCCTAAAGTACCTGTTTAGAGAAGGCTTTTTTTTTTTTTTTTGAGACAAGGTCTTGCTTTGTAGGAAGAGATGGGAGACTAGTCACTTCATGAGGCTATAAAAATTTTAACTTCAATACTAGCCTCCAGGTCAATAAACAAATTGAATGCAATAGTTATGCTTTTAATAAGGTGTGTCATAAGCACATGAAGTAATTCACTGTAACAGAAAGACCCCACATTCAACAGATGCTTAAAAATTATGATTTGAACACACACACAAACAACAACAAACTCTTCACATACTTCCAAAATTGTTAGAGATTCAATGCAATCCCTATTAAGATACCATTTGCATACTTCATAGAGCTACAGTAAACTTTTCTCAAATTCATTTTGACCAGGAAACCCAGAACAGCAAAAGCAATCCTGGGAAATAAAGGAAAGGCAGGATGTACCACAATCCCTGACCTGAAATTATACTATAAAGGCACTGTGATAAAATCAGCATGACACTGGCATAGAGACAGACCTGAGGATCAATAGAACAGATCAGAAGATGCAGACACAACTGCAAACACACTCAGCCAGCTTATCTTTGATAAGGGGGCCAAATATGCTCACTGGAAGATAGCCTCTCTAAGAAATGGTGCTTGAAAAACTGGTTTTCCAATGCAGAAGTAAAACTAGACTCGTATCTATCACCATGAACTACACTATTCACAATGGATCAAAGATTTAAATATTAAAATAGAAACATTAAATCTTTTGGAGGAAAATGTAGGTAGAAATCTTAAAAGACATAGTGGTAAGTAAGGGTTCATGAACAAAAACCAAGCTGCATAGGAAATAATTCAAAGAACCAACAAGGCCAATGAGATAGCTCAGTGGACTAAGCACCTGCTTTGGCAAATGCAGGCACTGAGTTTGCTCCCTGGCACCACATGCTGTGCTGGCCCCAGCCCCAGGAACGCTGAGCAGGCCACCCAGACCAGGTATGGTGGTGCACGCCTGTAATCCCAGCACTGGGGAAGCTGAAAACAAAAGAATCCCCACAAGTCCAAACTGTGCAGTGAAACCCTGTGCCAAATATGTTAAAAAAAGAAAAAAAAAAAGAATCAACAACTGGGATCTCATCTTTTTGAAAAGTTTCTGAGTTCAAAGGAAATCTTCAACACAGTAAAAACAAAACCTACAAACTAGGAAAAAAACTATAGCTGACTGTCTCTCTGACAAAGGCCATCTATCTAGAACATATAAAGAATTTAAAAACAATCAGGCCCCCCAAACAATCCAAAAATGTACATCTGAGATAATATACTTTTCGATGAAGAAATACAAATGGCAAGTAATTATATGAAAAAATGTTCAACATCATTGGTAATTTAAGAAATGAAAGCTAAAACAACACTGAGATTCTATCCCACAGCAGAAAGAATGACTAAAATCAAGTCAGTCAAGTCAATAACAAATGCTGGAGAGGCTGTGAAGAAAAAGGAACGCTTCTGCACTGTGGGTGGGAGAGCAGACTGGTATAATCACTATGGAAATCAGCGTGGAGATCCCTTCAAAAAGATAGGACTAGAGATGCCATTCAAGCCAGCTATTCCCTCGTGAACTGAAAACCTCACACCAGAGTGGTATACGTGCACCCATGTTTATAGCAGCACAATTTAGCCATGCCATAGCTAAATCCTAGAAACAGCTCAGATTCCTATCAACTGAAGAATGGATAAAGATGTGGTATTTTTACATAATGAAATATTATTCAGCTATAAACCAGGATAAGTCTGAATCTTTTGTCAGTAAATGGACGCAACTAGAGACCATACTCTTAAGTGAAATAAATCAGATTTGCATGTACAAACATCATACTGTCTCCTTAGTGTGAGAAACTGAAAAAGAAAATGGAACCTGAAGGGTACAACAGATACTAGAAAAAGGGAATAAATGTATTCAAAAGTTAAATAGTTACTGAGCTGAGAAGAACAGAACAGGGAGTCGGGGAAAAGATGCATCAATGTATGTAAGCAGGATGGCTTGGACAACTGAACTTTGGATTTTTGCTAGTCTATGGAAAGGAGCAGATAATGCTACTTTGTCTCCCTTTTTCAACTGTTTGTACTTTTTCTCCTCTTAATTTCTTGTAATTTGTTTTTTTCTTTGTCCTTCCAATTTTGCCTGCGCATATCTGGTAATATGAACAATTGGTTGGAAGAGAACACTATGCATTACAACAAATACTGTGAAATTCCTATTACTTTCTTAAGTGAAATTCTGTATCATTTTTAACTTTTTGTCTTAATACTATTTTTTACTCTCTTTAAAAAATTAAAAAGAAAAAAAAATAAAACTCTTGGCAAACTGGAACACAAAGACATTGTTTTAATTGATAAAGGTTATTGACGAGAGATTATTAAACATCATACTTAATGGTACAGCACCAGGAACTTTTTAGCCAGTAAACATCATTGGCAGGACTTTGTTTAGCCCGTGTCTGTAATGCCTAGAAAAATGCCTGACATATAATAGTCAATAAACATTAGCTAAAAAAATATTACATCAAAGTTGAGAGACATTTTCAGAGTACATGTACTAGTAACTATATATAAGAAAAAGTAGCAGAAAAAAGGAAAAATAAAATGCTCACTTTTTGTTTATGGAATAGTATCTCACTGTAGAAATATAGTATGATTATCTATTATCCTGTTAATAGATATCTGGGCTACTTTCAGTTTTTGGCTATTACTATCTTGGTAGACAGACTAAATTTTCTTTACTGACAATTGCTGGTTCTCATGCTAAGAATGATATCTAACAAGAAACTACCATGAAGAAGAGGTTCAAAATGATGATTTTTTTTTTTTGAGGGGGAGGATCTTTTTGAGACAGGGTCTCACCATGCAGTTTACACTAGCCTTGAGCTCACTTTGTAGCATAGGCTGGTCTAGAACTCACAATGATCCTCCTGCTTCAGCCTCCCAGGTGCTGGGATTACAGGAGTGCATCACTACGCCTAGCTAAAATGTTGAATTTTCTCATTTAACTTTTATGAGCAAATCTTGAGTAAAACATCTTTCACAAGACACTTTATTACCTTGACAGCATCAAAGTACTGGCTAAGTTGAGCCCTTTTCTGTTCATACTCCACTTCTAGCTTTCTCAATTCTTTATAAATATCTGGATTCTCTTTTTCATAAAGTCGTAGAATACGTTCAAAGGTTTCCCGAAGCTTTTTACGTTTATCTTTCAGTACTTTCTCATTTAACTGTGGTTGTTGTACTGGGTTAAACTCTGGGAGAAAAAATAAAGAGTACAGAATTATAAACAAAAATTTACCTTAATTTAGGTATTCAGAGACTACATAATTTAATAAAAACCTCTTAGGTAAACACTTGTCCTGTCATTTAATTTTGTAACCTTAGGCACTGTAGTCTTAGCTTCCTCACCTAAAATATACATATCATATGTTTTGTAACAAAGCTCTGATGACAAAATGGGATGACAAAACAAGCAATAATGTGTGGCTTACTCTATTATTTTTATGATGAATCTATATTCCTTAACTAGTTATCATGTAATACCTCTCCTATACCAATCATATGTCAACATGGGCTTTCATTTTAGTTCCTCTGCCCCAGGAGACCTGTTTTACCTGCTTAAATCATATGCCCCATTCTCCTTTTCAGTACTGACATAATGAGACAGACCAGCATATGATCCAACCTGGGACCAGATCTTTCTCTTGGAGATGGGAAGGAGAAATAAAGCAAACTGAGAGCTACCTGTGGCTTTGTCTCTGAAATCACTAATTTTGTAACTATCTTACTTTCCATCCCAAGGACTTCATCACCTTTATGCTGAATGAAGCAAATAATGCAGACTAGATAGAAGGACTATCGTGACAATAATATCTGGGTTTCAAAGGTGAGCTTCAAGCATGGGTTTGAAAATTATAAAAGCCAATGTTTTATATGTTGTCTTCTCCGTTTTCTTAAAAGAGCAAAAAGTTGAATTATCCTATTCCCTAAATCTTACTATTAATCTTAGTGATTTATTCAAATCTAGAAAGTCCTTTCTTTGGCCAGGGACGTAGCTCAATGGCTTAAGCACCTGCCTCACAAGCCCAAACTCCTGATTTGATCTCCAGTACCCCCACAAAAGAAAGTATATTCTTGTATTATTCCTAGTGTTGAATATGTTTAAATCCCAACTTTGCCACTACGTGGCAGTATAATTTTGAAGAACACATGTAACTGCTGTGTCAGTTTTCTCTCCTATAAAGTCAAAGATCAGATAATAATGTATAAAAACTTGAAGCAACCTCAATTATTATCTCCTTTTTAAAACAATGAAAAACTTTAGACCATTTAGTATGGGATTCTGTGATGCCATAAGGAAAATTATTTTCTCTTGTGATATTTAAACCAGACACATGGGAATTAACTAGTGTCTTTCTTTTGCACTTTGAAAACTTCTATTTTGGAGTAAAAATGAACTGGGTTTAATCCCAAGGACCATAAGATATATAAGCAAACTTGTACTTAAAGGACAAATAAAAAAACCCACGTTTTAACAGCAAAAGAAAGGCATCTGTGAGTAAACATTTCCTTTGGGGGGGTACCAGGAATCAAAACTCAGGACCTCATACTTTTCAAGCAGGTGCTGTGCCACTGAAATAAATGCCCAGCCCAACATTTCCAGTGACTGTTACTAATTCTCAAACAGTGATGGTCCCCCACTTAGGATGGTTCCACTTATGATTTTTCTACTTTACAATGACTTGAAAGCTGTAAGCATGCAGGAGAAACTTCAGTAATGTATTCAATAAATTACATGACACACAATACTATTATAAAATATTCTGAATTTAATGATTTTGCTTAACTGAAGGTTGACTTAAGTGTTCCGAGTGCATTTAAGGGACGACAAGCTAAGTAATATTTACTATGTCAGATGCATTAAGTTTGTTGACTTGTTATTTTCAATTTATCAGTGATTTAATGGAATGTCCCTCCATCATAAATCAAGAAACACCTGTGTGATGATTTTTTATTCCTATCAAAGGACAAAAGCAGGACCTTTTCTGCTCACTGGAAAAATAAAAGACTGCCTGATATTCACAGGCAGTGAATATCAAGTGGACTTACATGGTAGCTGCCAACATTACAAAAACAATGTTTTCATAAATCAAACGTCCTTTCTCAAAAAAAGTGAACTGGCAGACTGGATTTTTAACTCACCATTACCTCCTGCTAAATTTTCTCTTTCTCTAGGATATAAATTTCCAATTTGATAAAATCCCACAGCTCTCTGTCTTCCTGACAATGAACTCAACTGGCTGTCAAGTGTCCCATTTTTCTTGAACCTATGCTGCTCCACTCATCATGTGCTGGCCTCTATGTACTGGATCACTGTAATGTTATGGCTGGCATAAAATTTAGCCTGTAAGAAGTTTTTACCCATTTCATCCAATTTCTCCATGTCCCGGATGATCTGTTTGGGATCTTTCATCTTCAAAACTGCAGCTCGAACCATCATGCGCTGTTTTTTGTTCTTAGCAAAGTGAAAGAAGAGCAGAGGTAAGAAGCTAGATGCCCATAACTTGTTTCAATTGCTCCAAGAATTGACTTAAACCAAACTGAGAACTGCCCATTGGTTTCTAATTGCTTGTTTCAACCATGAGGAAGAGATATGACATTTTTTTTGCTCTCAAAAATGACCTCAGTCAAAAATATATCCTTTCTTGGGCAATTATTTCTTTTAAAGTTGCAGCTAAAAAAGTGTTATACTGATTGAATTAGAGAAGTCTTCAAAATATGATATAAAATATCAATAAAACTAGAATACACTATTGAAAATGACAAAAATCTGGGCTTCCTCAATTTGTTAACTCATTATACTAAATTCCTCTTATTCAAGAATGTTGTTACAAACTAATTTGGAAGATAGAACAGAAAGCTGTCCTGCACTTATTTCCATTTACCAATTCAGTAGTTCTTGCTAAGTTGTGTTTTGATAAGCAGCAGATAATACTTATTTTCTAAAATACTTCTTTAACTTATCGGGAAGGATAAATAATATCATAAGCCATTAGAACCTATCTGTAGTTATTTTATTTTTTAAATATAATAAACTTTGGTTTATAAACTCTATGGTTTTTATTAAGAAGCATAAATCATCTATTCTGACAAATAACTGAAAATATTATTTTGAAATATACTAATTTTAAACAGTAAGATGTGCCAAACAATACTTTAAATGACATAGAAGTCTTCTGATATCATACCTTCTTCAATTCTCTCTTCCGGGCTTCCTTTCCTTAAAGGGAGAGAGGAATAGATGATGTAACTTTCAACTGTTTAACATGCTAATGTTTTCCCTTTAATACAGGTCATTCTCTGGTGTGTAAGGCCATCCCATGCACTGTAGGATATTTAGGGGCATCCTGTGATTCTACCCACTAGATGAAAATAATGTCCGTCTAACCACAACCAAAAATGTCAAGGCACTTTTAAGTTTCTTAGAAAGTAATTATAAATCTTAAAGAAAAAAACCACTATAAAATACTAAGAAAAAGCTTGCAAAATAACGAGTATGTTCAAAATTCCAAATATAAAGTCTTAAGGCAATTCTACTTTGTGAGTCATTTAAATCTTTAAACAAGGTAGAAATTGGGCATTCATTTATTCACATGCTTAAATTTTTTTTTTTTTTTTTAATGTATTTAGGACATGGCCATAGGATCTCACTACAGATTGGACTTGTAGAGATCCTTCTGTTTTCAGCCTCCCAAGCACCAGGATTACACATGTATAAAACCACACCCAGCCCAGTCTCAGTTGGTCTGAGCACACCCTGGGGGTTGGCTGGCATGGCATGCTCGGAATCGAACCATGGTTCCTGAACCTGCCTAAGCAGGCACTTTAGTCTGCTAAACTATCTAGCTGGCCCTTAAAGTTTTAATCTCATGTCATAACAACTTCAGGTAACTTTATTTAACTTATTCTTCCTGATAATGCAACTAAGCCATAATGAAATACCATCTAATATTTGTAATTTTTAATTCCACACCAGTGTACACTTACGAGCTTGGTCCGTAGGGTTCATAAATTTTCCACTCTTGGTGGATGATGTTGATCTCCGCCCCATATTGACAATCTATAATGGTTCACTTATTCTAAAAAAAAAAAAAACCCTGCAAAACCAAAGAAAAACATTTATTTTTTCTATTTTTATTAGCGTTATCTCTAGAAATAAGCATCCCTTTATTAATTTTATGAGATTTTATCCTTTCTTTAGTTTTGCCTTTGGTGTCCAAGAAAAATGGCCTCAAAAACTTAACCACAAATAAAATTCTAGTATTCTTTGGAAAGGTTGAATCCGAAGGTAACTTTATTATTCATCAATTTAACATTTTATGAATCGCAGCATAATCTACTGAAGAAAATAAGATCATCCAGAAAATGTTTTGACAACATGGTATAAACTATGAATATGAAAAGTCTGTATTCTTTTTTCTATATGATTTCTATTTGATTTACATGTAGGGGGAAAGAAGGAAAAGAAAGACAACAAGAGAAATGGATTTGGGATCGAAGGCAAATACCTTGCCCTTGCTTCTCTTGCCATGTATATTATACATTTCCAGCACTCTGGATGGTAAACTCATTAATTCAAGACTATTTCATTGAAATTTAGTTCTAATTCAGATATAATTCCTGACTCTCAAGAACTTACAGCAGAACTGAAAACGCAAATACCAAAAATTAGTATATTAAGAGAATGCCTAAAGCCTCAATATTAAGAAACCTACTTTTCTTACTAGTTATTTCCTACTTGATTCCCAATTTGCGGGTTTTTTCTTTTTTAATGTTTGTTTTGTTTTTGTGACAGGGGCTTACTGTGTAGTCCAGATTGGCCTTACTCTATGTAGCCCAGGCTGGCCTCCAACCTGCAGTGATCTTTCTGCCTTGGCCTCCCACGTGCTGGGAACATACGGTGCTTGAGCCATCCTGCCCAGCTTGTGATCTGTATTTTTTGAGGCAACCGAAAATGGTAACTGTATGATAAAACAAATTTTTTTTTTTTGCAAGTAAAAGCTTGTACTAACATTTCTTTCCCTTTTATTTGAAAGGAGATGGAAACGGTGTTTTCAATGATAAAGAGGTTTCCTTTTAAAAGTGGACACATAGAGAGTGGGTAGGAAAAAGAGATCATAAGGTAAATTTTTTTGGTAGGCCATCCAATTATATCTTTCCTTTGTCCTTTCTTTTATCGAGATGTTTTCATACAAGTAGTTTATTACAGTTAAGGCTTTTTATTGGGCGTGTTGGGATGTTAGGCATGAACCCTGGGGCTGAGCACTGAGCTGCATCCCTTTATTCACAGATCTTTTTATTTTTAGGCAGGGGAATGTCACTAAGGCACTACACTGCCCAGGCTGGGCTCACACTTTCTATCCTCCTTCCTCATATTCCCAGAGAGCTGGGATTACAGTCGTGTGCCACCACAACTGGCTCAGTTAATGCTCCTTTCATCAAGTATTAACGTCCTGATTTCTGCTAGACGTTTTAGAGTGTTCCAGCGTCAATTTATAGTATCAAACAGTTCCTTTTCGGAAAAACTGGGGTCAGGGAGAGAAAAACGTACAGCAAAATATTACAAATACACGCTCTTGTATCTTCACTGCCTCTTTATCTTTTGTGTTTTCCTTTCTGAAGCATTCTCATATACTTTCCTCCCACAACAGAACCAATATGAATTGATCATTTTTGCAGAAGACCGTGGCGAATAAATTCTGTCTACAAAAACTACTTTCCTGTCTACAAGCAGAGGCGACAGGAAGTCAGGCCAAAAAAATCGCGAGGTATACTAAATAGCCAAAACTTTCAATGAGTTGGGGTCCAGGTCCCCCGAAGGGGTAACAAGCAGCAGCAACCGCCGAAACCATAGCGACGGTTGATGCAGGCTGGAAGGAGGTCTGAGACGTCAGACATGAGGCAGCGGTCAGCGCGCACGGGAGGCGGTGCTAACCGACGGGCGAACTCAGTCACTTTCCGCCGGACAATGCGTGGCGCCAGGCCCTGGAATCCTTTAGTCCGCGACTCGGGAGACCCCAACCCGGGAGAGGAACAGCAGGCCCCTCTTCGGGGTAAACGCACAGGCCCCAAAAAAGGCTGGGCGTGATGGAGCCGCAGAGGAAAGCAATTCCATATACTCACACTCCTACTGGGATCCCAGAACTGCTAGGGGCGTGGAGGGGACGATTCCCAGCCTGTTTTCCGCCGCCGGGGCCTTCACCTCTGCATCTCGGTCAAGCACCCGGTCTCCGCCATCTTGAAACCTCGCGCCCCTCCGCCATCCTTACGTCATTTCCTATCCCTGAAGCGCACGATCTCGTAGCGTAGCTCAGTCCCAGCACCATAGAGAATACCCAGGAACTCTAGAACGAGAGTCGCTTCCGCTCTAATACAATGTCCAATTGGTTGATTTTCGGTAAGAGCCCGCCTCAATACTGACATCGTCAATTGACACTTACTTTGTCTAATAGAAATAAGCCGATATGCGATTGGCTGGTTACCTTTTCTCTTAGGATGGAGGCGTTCTGAGTTAATTCCGGAAGCTAGTTGTGTTGAACCTCCCAAAGCGGTTCTTTCGAAAATAGGGAGGGGTTTTGCATTTTTGGAGTTTTACTTCTCCCTTAATGGGAGCAGGTGAAAAATGTTTCCGTTTTTGTTTGAGAATGAGTTCTCGAATAACGTTTAGTGTGCTGCTTAAACCCACGTGGGTGCCTGGTGGGCATGGAAATTCAGTAGTAAATTACAAACACTGAGCTTTTGTGGACCTGAAAAATAAACCAGTGTCCGTTATAAACTCCCTAGATTGTTCATATACAAGATTAGTTTTTCAGAGGAAACGTGGCTCTGCAGTTTGAAGTTTAGGAGTGGCGTAGTTGCTAAATTTACTGACTCTCATCGGACTTGTTGCCAGCCAAAACTTTATGTTCTAAACAAATGAGGATTAGTCACATATTTCTAATGTTTGACCTTTCCATCTTTTCTCCCTAAAGGTAAGTTTTCTTTGTTTTTTTAAAAATTTTGTTCAGGGCATGCTGGGTTTTATCGTCATCTAAGTAACTTTCTAGAAAAAAAAAAAGGCAAATTGTGCTCTCAATTACAAGTATTTCAAAATTACAAGTATTTCAAGGTCTTTTTGTAACTGGATATAAGAATAGACTATACTGGCTGGAGCTGTAACTCAGTAGTATAAGTGCCTGCTGGCGGTGATGCATGTTTTTAGCGAAATACTCAAATATGCCCTTCTCAGTATTAGTTGGGTTCATGCATAAACTAATCTTAGTAAATTCTTGATTTGATTTTAGACCGAATTTGAGTCTCAGCAAGAGCAGTAATTTGTAGGTCACAGTTTATAAACCAGGTCATAAAAATATTTAATTTAAATTTTTTAAAAATGTATTTGGTACAGGGTCTCACTACGCAGCCTGGATTTATGGTGAACCACCTGTTTTCAGCCTACCCAGTGCTGGGATTACAGGTGTGCACCACCACTTCTGTACTTAGTGGCCAGCTCAGTATGCCAGGTGGCTGGGCCAGTGGGGCACAAGTGGGGGATGGAACCAGTCCCTGAGCTTGCATGAACAGGTGCTTAATCCATTGAGCTATCTCATAGGCCCTAAAAGCTTTAATTTTCAAGTTCAGTTAAATTGTGATAGTTTGTAGCCAATGTATATAAACATGATAGCAAAGGAAAATGAAGAACATTTGAACATTTAGATTTTTGTTTCACTAACATTTTTATGTCACAATTTAAAAATTGTGAGGCATGCTGAATATTGTTTATTTCAAGGTCTTTTTGTAACTGGATATAAGAATAGACTATACTGGCTGGAGCTGTAACTCAGTAGTATAAGTGCCTGCTGGCAAATGAATTCAATCCCTGGTATCAAGTAAATAAATAAATATATCAAACATATCTTTGAACCAATAGTATAATAATTTGGAAGTACAGTGTAGACCTTAAATAAGTCTCAATGCAAATTACTAGTTAGTAAAGGGTTTAGAACACAAAAGCTTCCCTCTACAGAAAAATCATCTAACCAACGAGGCCTCCAGAGCCTCTGGAATTTTTCTGAACTCAAGTAGTTAGTAAAATGGGCCATGCACTGCTTTATGTAGCAGAAGCAGCTGCTTCCTTTATGCTAGTATTGAAGATGAAATTAATATTTTTTCTCCAGAAAAATCTTAGTAAATTATAGCTTTCCTTTGACTAACATGTCCTTAAGACTAGTGAAGTCCTCTTCATCATCCTAAACATATATGATGCGTGTGGAGCTGAGATTCAGCGTTTTGTTGTTTCTAGAGAGGCTCAGTCATCACAATTGATAAGCACTGATTGCTATGATAGAAACTTTTTATCCTTTTAATTTTTAATCCATCCAAATTACACTGTGTAAATTAGTTTACAAATGTGTTGTCTCTCATCACCGTAGCCTATCATTACACACCATTTTTCAGTCTCATTTAGTCTACGGATTAAATTGGATTTAACCTAGCAGTGAGTAATATGTAGTATATATTTGTTTCATTCAAAGTCTTCAGATTTGTGCTGAACAAGAAGTTTAAGAATGTCTGTCTTGTCTGCGTCTCTCTTTCTCTTTGTGTGGGAGTCAGGATCTTGCTATATTTTTCAGGCTGTCCTTGAACTTACTATATAGCCCAGGTTGGCTTCAGACTTACAGTGATCCTCCTGTTTCAGCCTCCCAAGTGCTGGGATTATAGGTGTGTGCCGCCACACTTGGCAAGAATGTCTCTTTAGAATGAATGTCTCTTTAGAGCCAAGTGATACTAGAAGTTAGTGATAGAAATGGAAATCTCTATGTTTAATGCAAGTTTTGAGGATTTTAACAGGAGTTTAGAAAAGGAAGAAGTAATCCCTATACCTGCTGCTGTATGTGTATGCTGCTGCATGTACCATAATGCAGAGCTAAGAAGAGGATGAAAAACATTCTAAGATAGAGTCTTGTACTTGGAAGAGTTTAGCATCAGCTGATCTAGGCGTTCATTGTTGATACACAGCTCTAGTTTTAGCATCTCCTTTCGAAGTTGTTTGCCCTATTTATGTCCATAGTGGTAGCATGTGGAAAAGCATCCTAATCAAAAAAGTAAGCGCTGTTACTTAGGAGTAACCAGAAGAACATTCTTTTGGGAAGTAAAATGACTGTTCATTTCATTTGGTATTTTACTGTATTGGTGACCTCAATAATGGCATTATTGTATTTTTCTGATGCTGACTTGAATTCCACCAGATGCTTCTCATAGCTTTTGATGGCTGTTTCAAGCTGTGTTTTCTCCACTGCTCCCAGGATGGCACGGAAGATCATATCTATGCCAAGGCCCAGAACAGCAACCCCAATACTACCAAGGAGAGAGGCACCAATTTGAGCTAACACAGTGACCAGCTTGTTAATTATGCCAGTGGTGATGTTCGAGCCCACGAGTTTAACAGCCACTGCACTGGCTGCAGATGTGGCTTCGCCCAGGATGACTGACATAACCTTTTGTACTATTGCAATTTTCTCTGTTTCCCGTTCCTTAATATCCTGAAGTTTTCTATAAAGGGTCGGCTCTAGTTTATCTTTTAGTGCTTCATCAACCTTTTGCAGTTCCTTTTGAATTTTTGTCACAGCATCAATGATGATGTCACAGTTTTCTTTTATGGTCCCATCTCTTTTCATTTCAATGGATGCCAGACTGTATCCCAGGTGCGTGTTTAGGACACCTATGAGCTTATTGGTGGTCTGGAAGCTGTCAGATAGGCAGTCAAGCAACTGCTGATGAAGACGATTTACTTCCTGCCGCCTCCTTGGATTGTCTGGGTAGAGGAAGTCACTCTGAGCCATATTTCAATTATCTCTGAAAAACAAAATAGTAAATCATAATGTCTTGAAAAATATCAGTCCTTGTGAATCTGGTCAGGAAATCTTACTTCATGTGTAACATAATAGCACTATGTTTTGTAAAGGTTTCACCGGAAAGAAATAGGTTTTTCGAAAAGGAATTATTCTTGTTAAAATTAGATCAGTGTAGGGAAAGCATGGGCAACAGAATACAAACCATTCATGCATAAGTGGAGGAATTAGATATAATGATGATGGGGAATTCTAGATAGGAAATATTCATGTTTATTGTATGGTTATTAATAGATGTGGTGACACGGTTCTACAAAAAAATAAAAAAATAAATATGATTTCTAGGTAATATTTAAAAGCTTTTATGTGCAACAGAGTGTATTAGGAATCATTAGCACTTGACTACTCATATTCCTTAATTCCATAAACCCCAGTCTTCATAATCAGTACACCTAGTGCTAAAAGTCAGTGCCAGAAAAATATTAAAATTCTTGAGTAGGGCTTCTGATACACATTGTCTGTTATATATTTAGTTATTTTAATTTACAATATTCAAATCACTTCATAGGCAAATTACTTGGTTTTTAAACCTAAGAGATATCCAAAGGCAACACGCATATAAAGTTGAATCTTTAAAAAAAAAAACATTCCTCATAATAATATTCAAAGCTGTGGGCCAAATTTTCACTTGGAGAGAGCATAGCGTTGTGTAAGACAGCATAGTTATGAATCTGGGATTCCCTATTTGCAGACTTGTGAATTATTTAGAATCCTCTATATTGCACTTGATTATTTGCAAGATAAACTAGAATTAGGATCAGAAAAGGTAATGATTTATTTTTTGTGGCCAGCTCAGACCACGCTGGGGGCAGAGCTGGTGTGGCATGTGGTGCAGGGTATTGAACCACAGTCCCTAGACTTGCCTAACTAGGTACTTTGACTGCTGAGTTATCTCGTGGCCCACTTGTTTTTAATTAATTATTTATTTGTAGAATCGGAGATTGAACTCAGGCCCTTGGGTTTGCCAGGGAAGCGCTTATTCCACTGAGCCATCTCCCCGGCCTCTGGCCCGCTTGTTTTATGAGACAGGATCTTACTATGTAGTTCAGGTTTGGCTTTGAACTTTGTGTAGCCTATGCTGGTATCAGATTTCATGGCAGTCCTCACACCTAGCCTCCAGAGAGCTCTTATTACAGGTGTGCACTGTAATACCTAGCAATAATGCCATCTTACAAAGGTATTAAAGAATATGTAGTGACAACATTATGGGCTGAAGACAGCCTTCTTGTGTTTGTACTTCCTAAACTTTGGCTCATGGTGCCATTTAAAAAAAAAAAAAGGAACAAGCATGTCTCCAATAAGAGCAATAATTCACTGAATTTGCATACTTTGAATAGGCTTCCTGTGTGGCTGGTAGTTTTATTTTCCTGTTAAACCTGTATGAAAAATGAAAAAAACATGGAGTCTTCTGTCGCTGAAGGATCTGATCTATTCTCTGAGTAAGCAACATGCTGATTCATTTGAGCCCATCCATTCTGGCATCATGGCTCTTGGTCAAGGAAGGAAACATCAAGGTAACAAAGGTTTAAGCCAGGCGTTCTGGCACGTATCTGTGTAATCCTAGCACTTCGGAGTCCAAGGCAGGAGGATTGCTGTGACTTACAGGCCAGCTTGGGTTGAATACTAGTGCATTCAAGACCAGTGAAACCTTGTCTCAAAAAATCATAAACAATATTTGAAAAAGATTTGAATTGTATTCCATTAAAAAATTGCTCATCAAGGGTTTACCAAAATATTTCTCCCATCTTTCCAATGGATTGCAAATGCAGTCTGCTAAGCACAAATTTGGAGTTTTGAGGGTTTTTTTTTCCATCTAAAACTCTCTTCTTCCTCCATCTTTGCCATTTCCTATATTATGAACTAAAACTCCAGTTTTAGACTTTGAATCTGGAAGACAGACAACTACATCCTCATTCAGATATTTAGTGAGAAGCATCTTTGTTACCCTGAGAAATTATAAAGTATCTCTAGCATCTATGATAGAAAAATATGAAGGCATAGCTTTCTGAAGCTTATATGTCAAACTAAATGGAAAAATTATTGCATGATATATGTAAAAAAATTTCCCACTCCCCAAATGGGATAAAATAGCTACAAGAAAATGAATTATTTCTAGATATTTTCACAGGAGGATTTCGTAAACCAGTGGAGAGAAATCCACTTGGAAAAAATTTGACCAGCAAGATGATCATGTAAGAAGAACTGAAGGCAAACTGGGAAAATGCCAGAAAAAAATGAAAGAAAAAAAGAAAGGATTTTATTGTTAAAAGTAGTAATAATAGCTAAATGAGCAGTGAATTCTGAGTGAATAATGAAAGAAGAAATACTAGCTAATAAATTGATGGGAAAGATGTAGTCTTATCAGACATAAGACATGGTACATTTCAACTACACAAAGAACTTTTTTAAAGAGAACTTTTAAATACTCAAACCCTAGCACTTGAAGTCTAGGTTCTAGATACCAGTCTGTGATTTTGTTTCAGTAGCAAGTTGGCATTAGGAACATCATGATGTGTTCAGAATTTGTTCTCCTTTTAATGAGAAAGGACTTTTTGTTTCCCTTGAGTTAGCCTTACCTTGCTAGCTGTTCCCCTCCCCCTTTGGGGTGGGAATTACAGAATGTTAGCTATGAAAATGGATCTTCAAGCCTGCTGCCAAGGGAGACGGGTCTAGTATGAAATGCAATTCAGGGTTCCTTCCAATCCCCAAGTGGGATTAGCAGTGCTAGAGAAGCAGGAAGAGGAGAGGTGAAGATTGAAGATAAAAACCACTGAATTAGTTTTGAACAGAAGAACCTGGTGAAGAAACCAATTTATTATCAGAAACAACTTTAAAATAAAACTGAGCCAATGTTTTGGAATAAGCATGTATTTTAGGCTCAAAAAAAAAAAAACCACCAACCTTCAAAATAGTCACTGTGACAAGATGTTTTAATTCACCAAATCAAAACTAGGTGTTATCTTATTTTCCAAGAAAGCAAGAGGCAGAGAATAGCTTTTTTTTTTTTTACAAACAGGCCCATTTCTGCCTTATAAAAAGTATAACTTTTTTTTTTATTTTATGTATTTGGAAAAGGGTCTCCCTATGCAACTCAAACTTGTAGTGATCCTCCTATTTTCAGCATTCCCAGCACTGGGATTACAGGCGTGCACCACTGTGCCCAGACTTGGTCACCAATGCAGTGTGCCTGGAGTGGGTGGGGCTGGTGTGGCACTCGGAGCTGGTGCGGCACGTGGAGCTGGAGATCAAACTTCAGTCCTTGCACTTGCCTAAGCAGGCACTTAGTCCACTGAGCTATTTCTCTGAATGTTCCTTTGAAGTGACCTTTTTGTTCTGTTTCTGTTTTTTTAATATTTGGCTGTTGTGATTGCAAACTTTTAATCCACATTTTAATATATACTGACACCCAGGTCAGATGCAGACATTTATACTTTTCCAAGTGATTTCCTTAAATATGTGCTTGATAAGTAAGGAGGAGTTAGACACAACCTAGAAAGTTGTAGCTGGCAATGTGCAAGATTTTTATTATTGCCCTTAACAATGTGGTTCTGAATCTCAAATTAATTACTCCATGGAAAACAAATGACCTGAATTGGAGTCATTCTTCAAATTCATGGTTGCTACTCCGGGAGCGCTTCAGCTGAAGTCTTACTGGGAATGCATGTGATGCTGCCTGAGAGGAGGTTGGAGCCACGTGTTTGCCTCCATTTGATTACATCTTCAGAGATGACCTAGCAACTCAAAGATCATGCCATTAGCAGGTAGCTTGGTGGTGTGTTTAATGCAGCTAATTAGCAGCCTGTTGTGTGGCACATTTGAACTTTTATGTAACTTGAGTTACTCCATAACGGTGCATCTCATCAGTGAGAAAAATTCCATGTGAGGAGTTGCTATCCATTTTGTTGCAGAGTTTGTGCCTTTATTTGAATATGCTCTTGTAGCACTCCAGGAACAAGTCCCAGAGCAGGCTGCTGTGGAATTGCTAGCCAGCAGGAGGAGCTCTTGGTCTCTGGGATTCCTGCTTCCCCAAAGCCTTCTAAAGGAATTGTGCCTTCCTATCTCACTTTTGGTCTCCGAGGGGTAAAATTTTTTGAGGGGGAAGTTTCATTATTAAAAGGAATATTTGACTTGTTATTTAATAAAAATTACAAGAGGACAAATCTGAAAGTTAATAGAAACAAAGGGTAGCTTGAAATGGATGCAATTTCTGTTGA
>PVKA01002801.1:32880-119408 GCA_004027165.1 Ctenomys sociabilis
ATATATATATATATATATATATATATATATATATATATATATATATATATATATATATATCTTGAATGGAATTTCTAGTCCTAGTTTTGTGAGTAGTCTGCACACTGATTTCCACAATGGTTGCACCATATATATACAAAATATGGTAGATATACAGCTACTTTCTCTTAATTCAGTGAGAAGATTTGTACTAATAGTATTTATACAGGATCTTGTACTATGAATAACTACTATGAAGACAACAATATGCAATGTATTAATTATTGTAACTGTCCTACTACCTGTTTTTTTTTTTTTTTTCCAGAACCGGGGATCGAACTCAGGCCCTTGTCCAGGGAGTTTATTCCACTGAGCCAACTCCCCAGCCTACTGCTAACCTGTTTTGAAACTGTCTCATTGTTGTTTCTCAATAAAATTATTAGAAAAATAAGGAAGACATAAGAACTGGTAAAAATATATGAATAGGGTCCAAGGAGATGGCTCAGTGGAATAAGTGCTTTCCTGGCAAGCACAAGGGCCTGAGTTCAAACCCTGTTTCTGCACAAAAAAAAAAAAAAAAAAAAATATATATATATATATATATATATATATATATATATATATATATCTGAATATATATGAATATTAGGTCTAAACATTAAGGTTTGTTTACTGTTGTTATACAGTTACTTTTATTTTTCACATAACAAAATGAAAGTATATTGATTTCACAGTTTTTAAATAAAACTTTTCAGGATATAACCGTGGTGCATTGTCAGCCAAGTGTTATAGGAATTTCAAGACACAGAATATCTGATGTGGTTACAGGGAGCTTCGTGGAGGACATGACATGATTTGTGTCCTGAAAGGTGGTAGGTATAACATGGAGAAATAAAAAATGAAAAGTTTGTAAAGCATTTTTCAGTATAAGATCATTGTCATGAATACAGATATTTTAAAGTAGAGGAGAAAAAGTACCCAAAAGCTATCATTTTAATTATTTTTCTTTTGTTTGAATGCTTTTATAAAGTTTGGTTTTATAAAGTTTGTCTGCATGTGTAACTTTTTTTTTTTTTTGGGTGGAACCAGTGATTGAACTCAGGCCCTTGCGCTTGCCAGGAAAGCACTTACTCCACTGAGCCAGCTCCCCGGCCCTTGTGTAACTATCTTAATAAGGTAGTATTAAGGGCCTGAGTTCAATCCCCGGTTCCGGAAAAAAAAAAAGGTAGTATTAATGTTAGTGTAGGGTTGGGGAGATAGCTCAGTAGAATAAGTGCTTGCCTGGCAAGCGCAGGGTCCTGAGTTCTATCCCTGGTACCGTTAAAAAAAAAAAATTAGTGTAAATAAAAGTTTATTTAAATACTAGTTTTAGAGATATTTTATTGTTTACATAAACTATTCCATATCTTTACCAATCATTTAATTGTTTCACTACCACAAATGTTCTAAATAGAACTTTAATACAAGTTGATATTTTCTTCCTCTATTACCTGAATAAAGGATAAATAAATAGAACTACGTAATTGCTTTTGGTATATGTTGCAAATCAAAAATAAATTTTTACAGCAGGATACTGGGTGTCCTTCAAAGGCAAAGATGATCCTGTTGAAATATTGTTGATTTGGGGGAATATAAGGTTAATTTAAGAAAGAGGTGTTTTTGTGTTTTTAGAACTACACACTAGACATGTTAAAGATGAAATATTTTAGCATCTGAGATTTACTTCCAAATAATCTGGAAATAGTAGTAGGGAAGGATAACAGAGTAAGCTTGGCCTTGTTGTGATACATTTTTAAAACTGGGGTATGGGCACATGGAAATATTGTATCACTGTCTCTGGTTTTAGGTTTATTTGAATTTTTCCCATAATGACAATTAAAAAAAGAAAAGCAGAACAATAGCTTTCAGTCTCTGAAGGCCAGGCATTCTCATTAGTGCTCTCTGGGGCTCTAGGTTCCTCTCTACTCTCTTGTTCCTCACTGTCCTTGAATCGTACAAAGTTTGGTTTCTTGGGAGTATGGAAATAAGGTAGTGTTTTAATTGGAAACCTTGCAGGAGAAAATAACACTTACTGTCTAGTTCTGGACTTTATTTACTATTAACCTGAGCCATAGACTTTAAGTTTTTAGAAGTTAATTTTTTTATGATTTTGATCTAATTTTCAACCAGAAAGTGAAATACCAACGTTATTTATCAGCATTTATCAAAAGTTCACTTATGAAGCTCTGCTATGTACTTTGGAGCATCTAAAGGGGAAAAATGGAATACTTCTTACCTTCCAAAAGATAACGAAGCTATTTGGAGACACACAGCAAATACCTAGTAAATTCAATTATAATTTAATTTATGAATGAGGATAAACTCCTAAGTGTGAGCCACATGCACTTTTTCAGAGATATTCAGTGCCTCTATTAATTTGTTAATGACATAGATGGAGATGTCACCATCCATATAAACAACACTGATTCACACAAGTGTCATTTCATCCTTCAGTTTTTCTAAGTTCTAAGCTTTCCTTCCTCTGTCTAAGTTGCTACTTTTCTTCTGTGGTATCTTCGGAGAAATAATCACACACACACACACACACACACACGCACAAATACTACAGTATCCTCATAATAAAACTACTTCATTGATGGCTAAGATTCAAGACTGACATTTTATCCCCAGATCCCTTTTATGGTGACAGAATATTATATCAATTCTAATAGAAATATCCATGTTACTTACCTCTCCGTGTTTCTGAGCTTGGAGTTTCAGCAGTTGTTCATGGGTATTGTCAAAGAGCTTTTTCGTCTGGTTCCATCTGGGTATTTCTGGTGGAATGTGCTGACTTGCAGGCTTTGCTGGTCCCTGCTGGGTCCCTCTGCCTGTCTGGCTTGTGGGCTATTTCTGCATAGCTCGGTGCTCTGATTTCTTCTGTTTCTTAGATTTGTATAAATTTAGTTTATGTTCAGTAGAGTGATTTGAAAGACTAATAAAGTGATAAAATTTATTTTTAAAATTTCTGTCATTTTACACAATTTCCATTGTTTAAAGGTGCTTCCTCAGTGAACAGTGAACTAATTCAATTCAGGAGGGAAGATGGCTTTTGTGTGGTGACTCTGAGCTTTTGGGCTTCTCCTTGTCGACCATTTCACATACAGTTTCCTATTACTTGCTACACATTTATACCTTCATCTGCTAGTTGCTTAGTTTTGGTTTTCAAAAGATATAAATCCAGATATAGTGAAATGTGTCTTTAAAAAAAAATTTAGTCTTCTTTCCAGTAGGAGTTCTGCTTTTTAGCATTATTCTCTTTTTATTTTAGTGAATTCTGTTTACACTATAAAATGTTTAAAGACCAGTTATAATCTTTCCCGTTAAAGCTTAGGGTCTTTCCTGCTCTTTCCACTGAATGTGTTCCTAATCACTAATAATTCCTCAGGAGCAAAAATACCTCAAAATCAGGACAATCGCTGAGCACCACCTGTCACACAGTAGAAAGGTTGGGTTTAGATTAAGATAGTCCTGGTTTTGTGTACCAGAAGTGCTATTCACTGATCTGGGAAAGTCACTTAAGCTCTGTTAAATCTTTCAACATGGATGAATTCCTAACCTGTGAATAAGGGTCAAATGAGATAATGTATGTAGAGTGTGTGGCCTCGTGGCTGATGCATGGCACAAGTGAGCAGTTCTCGTATTAATAGCAATAGCTCCTAGTTGGGTTGGGAGAGTGGTAGGTGGAAGATACAGAACAGATGTACCACTAAGAGATTTGTAAGATCTAAAGCTGCTGTCCTGTGGTCCTAAAGAATGGCTATGTGAATGCATAGTTTTTCACTTTTGCTTCAGTGGATCTGTTGCCCTTGATATATTCTAGGGACCCACCATGAGCTAGATGTGGATGATAAGTAGGGTGTATGCAGGTGCGGAATATGGAGCAGATGATGCAGATAGAAGGAGCTCTGTGCAAAAGAACTGAATGCAAATTTATAGAGCATTTTTAGGGCACTAACTTAAGCTACTTATCCTGCTTCGTGTATGACAATGATTAGGGAAAGTAAGTAGAGAAAAATTGAGAACAGCTTGCAGCCAGACTTTAGACTTGATGGGAAGTTGTATTGTATTTGCTAATCAATATTAAACCACTAAAGGTTTTTTTTTTTTTTTTAATTCTGTGATAATGCATAGGAGTTTGGATTTTAGGAAAGTTATTTTATATGAACTAGGTTAGTAGATATGGAAAATATATCATGTGTCATTAACCCTAATGCCTACAATAGCTCGACAAGACAAGTCTGTTGCTTGTCTTAAAGCAATTGTATTTTGTTACTGCACAGAATAAATATTATTGAGGAGTACTGTTTTATCCACTGTCAGTGGGTGTCAGTTTCTTCTTACTTCTCAGCTCTTGCCCCCCTTGAGTTCCTCCCTGCTTCTCAGGGAGGTAGGATCTATTCTCCCAGTGGTAGATAGCTACCAAGTGCAACTGTAAGCTCATATCCTTCATTTGTTTATCTCTATTGCAAAGAAAGGGTCCTAACCTACTCACCAGACTAGGTCTAAAAACGTATCATGATGCTATGGCATAGGCTGTCACTGGGCAATTTTCTTTTATAGCATACATCTCTGTTCAGGGAGCAGAACTATACTGAATGGCTGAGGACTGAGAAACAGGCTGGTTCTAGGCACTGAGCAGAGCTAGCTCTGCATCAAATGATAGCCGGCTTGAGCCACTCCCCTAGGATACTCAGGGTGCCCTGACTGGCAGGGAGGTGCAAAAAATCCAAAGCAGAACCAATGAAGAGGAAGCTATGCATGGCTGTCAGCACATGTATGAGCAGATCATCTCTCTTGGAAATTTCCCATTTCTATCAAAAAGGGAGAAACAAAGTTTTCATTTCCTTTTTATTTTAAAGGAGCCACACAATCCCTCTACAGTCCGCTTTTGGAAGAGAAGATAACACAGGCCAAGATGCAGACTGACACAGTAACTACACGAGTAGGGATGTACTTCGTGCTGGAAGCTGTAAGAAACAAAACGAACAAAACAATAATTAGATATATTTTAGGCAACTGATATATAGATATAAAAAACTAGCTCATTTTTTATTTAATTCAGTAATTGAAGCTAAGAATTCCTACTACAAACATTTGAAGTTAGCTACTTTTAAGAGTATTCTTACAGATTTTTCTAACTCAAACTCAACTTGTTTACTTTTCATATCATGAAACAGGCACCAAGACAGTAAGAGGCTTATTTTAGTTCAGCCAGCCAGTCGGTGGCAGAGGTCTCTCGAGCCATCCTTATCTCCAGCAGCAGCACCCTGCCTTATAATCATCTGCATCACCATATGAGAAGTACTCTATGCTATGATGTTTCGGTATATTTTAATGTACTCTGTCCTCACAACAAAACAGTGAGGTATTCTCCTTCATTTTTTTAGTTAATAAGACAGTGACAAAGAGATATAAAGAACTTGCCCTAAGTCACACATCTGGTGAGCAGTATTGGCCACCTTTAAGTTCAGGCAGTTTAATCACTGTGTTCTCTGTTGATGTGCATATCTGTTTGTAGTTTTTTTGCATTCCTGGGGGTTGAACCCAGGGCTTTCACACTTAGTTACATCCAAGCCCATTTTTATTTTTTTATTTTGAGACAGATTCTTGCTTAAACTGAAGAGGTGGCACTCAAACTTGTGACCCTTCTGCCCTAGCCTCCCAGAGTGCTGGGATTATCAGCTTGTATTAAAGATGTGCTTGAGGTGTGTGTGTGTGTCTGTGTGTGTCTGTGTGTGTGTGTGTGTGTGTGTGTGTGTGTGTCTGTGTGTGTGCTGCTTAGACAAACATACCTTTTGCAGGGCGTTTAAGAAAGTTTAGAGTTAGAATGGCTGATGGAAGCAAAACTATAGATAGAGGTCTTGTTAGGAATAGATACTAACTAGGAAAACAGTGTTATAGAGGATCATGTGAGGCCATGGATGGAAACCCACTCATCACAGGGGTCTTATAAAGAGTAGACTCTCCTCATCCAACCTGCACTGATTGCTCAGGGTAGAAGTGTTTGAGGTTGGAAGAGATTCAACTCTCATTGCCTCAGTATCTGTCCACATTATTTTATAAGGTGACATGTGAGAGAAAACTATATTTCTATTTGTTTCACAAACTTTTTTTTTTTTTTTTGGTGGAATCGGGGATTGAACTCAGCCCTGGTGCTTACCAGAGAAGCACTTATTCTACTGAGCCATCTCCCCGGTCCCTATGTATTTTTTTTGTCTCATGGAAATTATAACTGGAAAACTTTTTTTTTTTTTTTTTGATTTAGTACACAGTCTACAGGGTCTCACTATATAGATTGGACTTGTAGTAATCTGCCTGTGCTCATCCTCCCAAGACCTGGGATTACAGGTGCACGCCACCACGGCCAGTCTCCATCACCATCTGTGTGCCCCAGAGGCTAGCATGGCATGGCAGGTCAGGGATTAAATCTGACCTTCAGGTGCTAAGTGGAGATTCTATTTGGAATTCTAATTTGATAAATTCTAATTTAATTCTTTTTTTTTTTTTTTGTATTTTAGGATCTACAGGGTGTTCAGGGTCTCACTACTAGATCAGACTCATAGTGATTCCTCCTGTTTACAGCCTCCCAAGAATCTAATTCTAACTCTAATTGGAATTCTATGTAAATTCTAAAATCAGTCTGTCTGTCTGTCTGTCTGTCTGTCTGTCTATCTGTCTATCTATCTGTCTGTCTATCTATCATGCATCTATTTACAGTATATTTATATCTGTGTTTCTATCTCAGTAGTAATATTCAGGTACAATTTTTGCCAATAACAATAGGCAAAGGGCAAAGAAGATTAATAGTATATTCATCTTTTGAGAATTAATTAATTAATTAATTAATTTATTTATTTATTTAGCACAGAGTCTCACTACATAGCTCAGACCTGGGGTGATCCTCCTGTCTCAGCTTCCCCAATATTGGGATTACAGGCATACCACTATACCCAGTTTTAGGGCTGGCACAACATGACCAGGGTTCAGGACTGGCACAGTATATGGTACCAGGAATAGACCTTGGGTCCCTGCATTTGCCAGGCAGGCACTTAGACTGCTGAGCTATCTCCCCAGCCCCTGTATTCAGTGGAACCGGTTACTGAACTCAGGCCTTGTGCTTGCCAGGGAAGGGAAGCCCTTATTCCACTGAGCCATCTCCCCAGTCTCTGTATTCATCTTTTTAAACTTTTATCAAAGTTTGTGTTAACCTGAAACTCCACAGACTCTTAGGGATAATTAATTCCACTTCACCAGGTCAATAATCAGAAAGTTCTCAAGCATTTTTGGTTTTATTTTCTCTGTATTGAGGCTAGAGACCACAAGGGCATCCAACCACAGGCTTTCCTACCTTCTAGTGGGATAAATAATTAAGTAATACTGCTTGTCAGTATAGCAGTGTAACAGAAAGATTATTGTTTTTGGAGGTGATTAGCTTCTGTGTTGAAGCCTGTTTGATGCTGTTAGTTGAAATAGCTTTAAACCTCAATTTTGTTAACTTTAAAATGAGAATATCTCGATTTTGGAAATATTACCACCACCACTAATACTATTAGTATTTCTGCCTTCGCCACTACCTCCTTTAACACTTACGTGGAGTTTTCTTCTGTGTCATATGTAGGACACTGACCACTGTAATCTTCCTTACATCTGTGTAAAATTGATGCCATTAGCTCTGATTTGCAGATCAGCAGAGCGAGGCAAGGCAAGCTTAACTATTTCTGAGAGATCATACAGTGGAGCCAGTATTAAATCCAGAAAATCTGATTGACGAGACGGTATGTTGAAGTTTCTGGAATTTAAAGCCACAGTCCTCCCCTGTCAACCACATCTATCACAGTTTGTCACCCCCCTTCTCCTTTGTACTCCACAGTGCTTCTAGGATACTGAGTCTGTCATGTGTCCCTAAGAAGTACTGGGACTTCTTGGGCTTTTTTGTTATTTTTTTTCATCCCAACCTCTTTAAGTTGGAATGTGCACCACTCTTTATCTATAAATTTCTGTGGGGAGCACTTCAGTGTCACTTTTATATTCCACCTTTGTCCCATTAATTCCAAATATGTGTCTCCATTCTGGGTCACAACTCCACATTCTAGACCCGTGCATCCAGATCTCAACTTGACATTGTAACTTGGGTGGCTGTTTCACAACTCAGATACGTCATGTCAGAACCTCACTGCTTATGCCCAAATCTACTCTACCTCTGTGTTTTTTCATCTTAGTTAATTACAAATCTGTCCTTTTAGTTACTCAAGCCAAAACTTGAAATTTTTCTTCACTCTTCTTTTTTTCTCTCATTTTTTGAATCTGGTGTCAGGAAATCCTTGTGGCTCCAATCTTCAGAACGTATCCTGCATGGTGCAGCACACCTCCTGCATTGCCAGCAATGCCAGTTTTCATCTGGATGACTGAGTGAACCTCCTGACTAGTTTCTCTCCTATAACCTTACCTCACAACACAGTATATTTTCAGTAGAATTGAACTGTGTAGTCAACTCTATTAACATGTAAGTTAACTGGTCTGTGGTTTCTTCAGAATCTTTAAAATGGGTTCCCATCTGCCTAAGAGGAAGGTGTTTCCAGTGTCTTCAAGGCACAACATTACTCCCATCCTCACTTCCTGTTACTGCTCCCTCAGTCATCTCCACACTCCGATTTCCTTGCTGAGGCTCCTGACTGAGGACCTTTGCACCTGCCATTTTCCCTTCCAAGCCAACTGCTTCCTCTTTTCCTCTTTCACTTCCTGATGGCAGATTGCTTCTCCTTCATGCCCCCCATCATGTCCAGCAACCCTTGTCACAACCCCAAAAGCAGCTGCCTGTGTAAGACCTAAAACCTCTGAAACAATGAACTCAAATAACCTTTCCCCTTAAGTTGTTTATCTCAGGTATTTTGTTATAGTAATAAAAAGCTAACAGAATAATAATAATTAGGATGTTAAATTATTTTATTTTAGTTTTATTCTCTTAGGTTAAAGTTCCTTTCCCTTTCTTGATTTCTGTACCTATTGTAAGGTCATTATTATGACTGTCTCACATTATTATTTTGATATGGATAATAGTTTTAGAAAGATAAATGAAAAACAAAAATTAATTGTAACCTTTAAAATACTTTCATTCGAGTACATCTCACATTATTTTTACTCTTTTTTGTTTTTTTGCAGTACCAGGTATTAAACTTAGTACCCTGTTCTTGCCAGGCAAGCACTTATTCTACTGAGCTATCTACCCAACCCTGATTTTACCTTTGTGTTTAGCTTTCTACTAGACTATCTTTTCAAAGCTTTTTATTCTTTGTTTATTCTATTGTAGTGTTTTTCAAATTGTGGTTGTGATCCATTAATGAGTTATGATGACAGCATTGAAGGTTATAGCTGTTAATGTTTGATAATTCAGTAAAAAAGGTTATAACAGAAAATGAAACACTGTACTACATGGATCACTACTGGCATTATGTACGGGTGTGTGTCTGTATATTTATGTGCATGTGAACCAAGTTAAGCAATCATAGTCAATAGGTTTAAACTAATGGTGACTTCCCAGTAACAATTTTAGGACAATTGAATCTCTTGAAAGCAGTTTGTACACAGAATTGTCAAAGAATCTCATTAAAATACATGAGAAAGGAACTCACCTTTATAATTTTAAAACTGTGAATAACTTTATGCGAATCATTTTATCCTTTTTGAATCTCAGTGTTCCCCCTGTACTGCTGTAGAGTCAACAACACAATTTTAGGGTAGTTTTGAGAATTAAATAGGTAATTGTGTATGAAAGCATTTTGTAAACTAAATCACTATACAAGTATCATTTTATGGTTGTACTAACCTAATTTTATCATTTCTGTCTCCGGGCTTAGAGTCTGGGAGAAATACATCATTATTAGAACTCATGAAGGCTAAATGTGAATCATATCAGAGCATTGAGAAATAAATATTCAAGCTCTTGAAAGAAAGCAGAAAAACTCAGTTTGGCAGGTAGTGTATCCACTTAATCTACAATTTGAGTTAAATGCTGTCCATAGCCTTTAGCTGTTGAAATGCAGAGCACTTTGTATTAACCTTTTAAGTTATTAGTTAGCCAAACCTGCACTCTAAAAGAGCAAGCATTGTCGCTCCTGCCTTTTTCTTTCTTTCTTTTTTTTTTTTTTTTTTTTTGTATTTTTGGGAAAGGTCTACAGGGTGTTCAGGGTCTCAATACGTAGATCAGACTTGTAGTGATTCTCCCGTTTACAGCCTCCCAAGCGCCGGGATTGCAGGCACGTGACACCACGCGCAGTCGCAATTGTGGCAGGCCCGGGGATTGAACCTCTGGGCCCTGCTGCCTCTTGCTTTATTTTGTTCTTACTGCCAGTCTCCCTGAAGCACACACCTGTGCCATTGAGCCCTTCTCTCCATTGTGTGTGAGTGCTACTTCCTTGGGTTTCTTGAGGCTATCTGAGAAGGTGGACAGATGCCAGGTGCTGTCACAACATTCCCATCAAGTAAGCACTGCTTCCACTTTATACAGGAAGGAGCAGGCTCAGAGGTGAAGTCATTTGCACAGCAGAGCTACACAGCTACTGGCTGGCCCTTGGGTCTTTCTGGCAAGAAAGCCTATCCCTTTGAACCTTGCCCTGCTGTCTCCCAGGGATCCATTTAATTACTCAGTTTTTCATCCATTCATCTGAGACAGGCATTGCGCCTCAAGGCCAGACAGGGAAAACTACAGATGTCTGAAGCCCAGAGTAGAAGAAAACAGGAAAGAAACAGAAAGTTAACCAAATAATCATGAAGGTAAGCAATAACTAACAATTTTTGAGTATTGTCTTATATGTGTTAGATGCTGTTCTAAGAGCTTTTATACACATTGATTTATTTTTTCCTCACCAGAATCTTATAAGGTAGGTTAAAAAAATTCTTATTTTGCATGTAAAGAAACTGAGACACAGAAAAATTAAGCCACTTAGCTATACTTGTTTCTGGCAAAGTTTACAGGTAGAATGAGGCTGCTACAAGCAATTGGTATATTTTTCCAGAAAAATGTTAAGAATTTTGATTATGTGAAACATTTTAACAAATAAATCCCTCTTCTTTGTGAATCCCATGATACAGAACAGAGCATGTATTTATGTGTCTGCAGATTTTTGGCATAAATTATGTGGCTGAAAGAAGTATTCAAATGCAAATCGCTAATTAAAATTCTGGTAACATATCTTGAGTTTCTCAGTCAGTTTGAAGACATATTTCTGTAGTAACCAGTATAGGTCATGTGAGGGTGACAGAAGAACCAGAAGAGAAACAGGTCAGGTTAGAAAGACTTTGTTCTTTTGCCCACCTGCTCTCATTACGCTGCCAATTTGACTTGACTCTGAAAGCAAAAGATTACTGGGAGCTGCAGACTTGGTTTACAAGTCAACAAGACCAGCTCTGACATAGATTAAAAAGGCTTGAGAAGCTGTGCTCTTTACAGTGCTATTATAGGTAGTAAGTTAGTTAGCAGTGTTACAGGCAGTCACACACAGCAAGGCCCTGGAAAGAAATCAGCTACACATACAGTACAACTGTGGGTGGAGGCACAGTCCTTAAAGGCCAGACCTCAAGACAGAAGATAGAATGGCTATGCCCACATACTTCTTCTAGGGAAGAACATTAGTGATTGATATTCCTAGGTGGGGTCCCAAAACTTTCAGGAAGTTGCTACTTCCATGTACACTTGCCACGTGTCTTGCTTCTCTATTTGTTTCCCATTTAATTAACATTATCTAAGCAAGTAGACTTGTAATATTGGTTCATCATAGTTTTGTCCCGCCTTAGACTCATCTTGTGATTGCCCATTGAATCAGTGTTACCTAAGTGCCATACTTGTAATTTTATTAGTTGAGTGCATTTTTTCCCACCTTAGACCTTCCTCACCTCAGTGTTTTGCTCTATAAAACTCTTTGAGAAGCTGAGTTCTCAGCATCCCACAGAACCCCTCTGTCTCTCTTAGACAGAAGCTTTTTTTTCTCCAGTAAATGTTTTGCTTTTAACCTCTGTTACTCGTAGACGTCATTCTTTGATTTTAGAGAACACGAACCTGGTGTATTAAACATTAGCAGGGTAACAAGTTGGGAGTTACATTTCCTTTATGTTATTGATTATGTGGAAGTCCAATATATTCCTACATCAGCAGTTTCTCCTCTTTGAGGGTAATCAGAACACCCTGGCTCATTAATTTTACATATCGTCATATTGTCTTTCAAGTATTACATCTTTCAGATTAAGGAGGAACAGGAATGGATTCACCTGGCTCATAGGGGTATTTTTGTGAAATACAACAGCATGTGGCTTTTGCTAATAAGGAAAAGAGAGATAGAAATAGAGAGAGAGAGAGAATGAGAAAGGTTCGCCTGAGAGGGTGGAGCCCATGAGGAATTGATTATCAGTTCTCTGGAACACCATTGATGAATTCTGTAGGCTAAGGTTAGCAAGAGAAATGGAAGGGATAAGAGCAGCTATCTGAAAAACCAGATCTGGGGATCCCCCCCACCCCCACCTCACTTATTTCTAGTGAAGAACCCTCAGACATGAATGACAATGCCACTTTTTTCTTCCTGTTGCTGCAAGGAGTAGACCGTTACAAATATTAGATAGGACTGGCCCCTCAGCACAGAAGGCAGTGTGGCCAGAGGCACTTTCACTGTGGGCCAGGCTTCAGGAGAAAGAGGATAGACTACATGTACATTCTTCCTCTAAGGATGATGGTTAATATTCTAAATTGACATCAATCACCTGGCAGGGGGGCACCCAAACTTTCCCAGCCCATTCCTTCCAGGAAAATCTTTGTTCAGTCCATGTATGCTGGCTTCCTACCTTGCTTCCCCATTCAGTCCCCACTTAACCACTATTGCCTAAGGGTCTGTACTTGTTGACCATATCTTTGTCTCCCCTCACACCCCTCATGTGACATCTCCAATGCTAGCTACCTAAGTGACTATACTTGTCATCTTATTATTGATGATAGCTTTGTTCTATGTTGAACCTGCCTCACTTCAGGGTTTGGCTCAATAAAAAACCCTTGAGACATAGGGTCAGCAGGCAATCTATTTTCCAGAATCCCATGTGTGTCTTTTCTAGACAGATGCTATCTTTCTCTCAATAAACCCTTCCTACTCTTAACCTCTCTTGTTCCTAGAATTAATTGCTCAGTTTTAGAGAACATGAACTCAGTGTTTCAGGCATCTAACGGGCTGGGAATTATAATATTTCCCTCATATTATATTTGGAGGTTCTGATGTTGATACAGGGCATATGATCTAGGCACGATATATGGACCCCCAGATAATATAGGGGAATGTAGGAATAGGAAGTCACTTATTGACAGGAGAGAATAGAAAGCTCCCATCAGAGGACTAGGAGGGTGCCAAACATAGGTAGCCTGGCGGCCTCACTCTATAGAGAAATTTTATAGAGCAAACTCCATGTGGTTATAGTGTGAGTGAGTACAGTATGATCAGCAAAGAAGTTAATAAGTCTAGCTGCTTAGGTACTACTAGTCCAAGTCCCATAGAGGGCATAGAACGACCTCTGGGGTCTTGGTTGCCCACTGAGGAGATTAATGCCTATCTAGGCCATATGTTATTAATAATCTCACCCCTTGGGCTGATGAGATACTTGATGGTCTAAGCACCTGCCTGGCAAGCACAAGGATCCTGGTTCAATGCCCAGTACTGCATGCCATGCTGGCCCTGGAACCCTGAGCATGTCGTGCTGGCCCCAGTACTGGGCATGGTGGTGCATGCCTGCAATCTCAGTGATGGGGAGGCTGAGACAGGAGGATCACTATGAGTCCAAGCAGTGTAGTGAGACGCTGCACCTAATAAATAAAAGTTAAAAAAAAAAAAAAATCTCACTTCTTGTGGAGTAAGTAGGTCTGCTTTTGTATTGTTATCTTGAGGCCTGGCCTCCAACTGGTACCTCTCTGGCCACAGCTGTAGTGGTCTTTCACCTTTTGTCTTGACTCCCTTAAGGGCCCAGCCCTGTCTGGCTACCTAAAATATTTCTACCTAATTCAGCTGCCTCTAATACTGCAGTTCATATACAGGTCAGTCCAATACTTCTCCAGAAAGTTTGGGATAAGTATAAAACTACTTATTAACAAACTGAAATGGTAAGTATCATTAATTATGGTTCTTAGCTTATTGATTTTTTTTTTTTTTTTTGGCAGAACCAGGGATTGAACTCAGGCCCTTGCACTTGCCAGGGAAGCGTTTATTCCACTGAGCCATCTTTCTGGCCCCCGGTTCTTAGCTTATGATTGAAGAAAATAAGAAGCACTGCAGTGACTGACTGAAAACTTGTTTCTTAAATCAATATAAGTGGATATTGATTATGTCCAAACCAAAACTATCTGTCTGTCTTGTCTGTCTGTCTATCTATCTATCTATCATCTATCTATCCTATATATATATATGTTATACACTATCTTTTCTTTCTAAAGTTTCCCATGTATTAGAATAATTACCCTGCACACATAGTTCTGCTTTCTGCATTTTGTTATCCACAGTCAATTATGATCTGAGTTTACCATTATAATTTTTTAAAAATTTGAGACAAAAATGTGCTAAGTTGCCTACCATGGGTCTAAACTCACAATCCTCTTAGCTAACCTGCCTGCATAAGTGGGTTTATATGTATGTCACCATGTCCAGCTGTCTGTCAGGTGGACTATCCCAGAAATAAATAATTTATACATCTTTAATTACACAGCATTCCAAGAAGGATGATGAAACGTCATCCCATCAAGAAGGATGATGAAACTCTCTTGCACCTGGGCTGTGAGTCTCTCCTTTTGTAGTGCTTCCGCACTCTACATCTGTGTGGCCACGTTGTGACTATTTCCCTGTCAGACTGTCACAACACCACAGTGCTTGTGTTCCTCCAGTCAACTTTAGGTATCAGCCTCATGCTGCACTGCGGTGCATATGTTGCTTGTTTCACCTCAGCTCATGTGGGCACTGTACCGCCTCACACAGCCATAAGTGAAAGGGAAATTAGTGTATACATTGAGGTATTCTAAGAGAGTACATATTCACGTAACCTTTATGACTGCATATTTTATTGTCCTGTTTTATTAATACTTACTGTTAATCTGTTACTGTTTGTCTTGCTACTGAGGCAAAATACTGGACACCTAAAGTTAAAAGGGGAAAGCTTTATTTAGCTCACTATTTGTAGAGGTTTCAGTCTACCTCTGAAATTGGGTAGCTTCAAGGCAGGGTGGCATTGCAGGGTAGAAAGCCTTCATGTTGGGTAGGAGGTAGCTAAGGAATGGGATGACTACAGCTCTTTCTATCTCTTCTACACTACCCAGGCTACTTACAGCAAGGGGCACTCACACTGTTAATCCCAGTGCACTTAGTGTTGCACTACGAATCGATTATAGCACTACATACTCTAGACTCAGCTGCTTCTGAAAAAGTCCCACTTGTGACGGCATAAGGCTTTGGGGGACATCTAAACACATACCATATCAGTGAGCTGAATTTTCAATTAAATTTTATCACAGGTATGTATATATAGGAAAATATAGTATATGCAGGGCTTAATACTGTGATTTTGACACATCTCCAGAGATTTTGGAACATGTCCTGTGTGCATAAGAGAATACTATAGTACCATTTCAGACAAAAAATTTAGTCAGTTGAAGAAAAGAAGATAGGAGAAACCAATAAATAAAGTACCTTTTCTCTGTCAGTTTTATTATGACTGGTGACCAGTTTCCATGTTTTTGTCCCTCTCCCAAACCCACATAGGAAAAATAACTCTTCTAAGAGAGTAGTGGCCTCTTATTCTGATAAGGAGTGTATCAAAATTAGATCAAGATTACCTTTCATCCACATGGATGACACAGACAAAGGATCTACAGAGTAAGGTACAGGGTTACAAGATAAACCCTGAGGGGACTTCACTGACCTCAACAGAAACAAAAGCTGCATCTTTTGGTATATAGGTCTTGCTCTATCTCAGTCTTAACCATCCAGCAGAAAAGTATAAAAATGAGGTATATAATGTGGGGCCATAATAAATAAGTCGAGCTGTAAATGGCTACAGTCAACAACTTCTTCAGATAACTCACTATTATTGTGGAATGCTGGACTGTGTTGGATTGTGTCACCAAGTTTAGGCACTTAAATTGGTTTAATGACAATGGAGTGCCCATCTTTGACAGGTCTAGACAAAAAAAGGGGTATACAAAGAATCATGATGTATGTGTATAAACAGTACAGTTATGCTGTGCTTCTACATAATTGTATGAGAGGCAAGATTTGCACTAATAGTGGTTGGACAAGATATTAACTTGGCTTCTAGTACTATGGACAGATACTAGGAAAATAAAGTATTAATTATTGAATCTGTGGTATAATTCAGGTATAAAAAATGAGTAAACAGCTACACTCTCTTAATTCACTGATAGAGACATCTGCTACAATAATGCCTGTAAGTATAATAGCATGTATGCACCTTGTACGACACCAAAACATTACGAAAAGAGTTTGCAATGTATTAATTTATTGAATCTGTCCTGTTAATTTGTCTTGAAAGTGTCTCATTGCTATTTGTTCTTCAATAAAAAAAAAAAAAAAAAAAAAGATTACCTTTCAAAGGGCCAGCCAAATAGCTCAGTAGATTAAAGCATCTGCAAGCAGGTGCAGGGGGTTCAATCCCCACCCCCAGGGCTCTCTGAGGTGGTGTGGTGGCATGTGCCTATAATCCCAGCTCTTGGGAGGCTGTAAACAGGTGGATCACTACAACTCCAATCTAGTAGTGAGATCCTGAACACCCTGTCGACCCTTCCCTAAAATACAAAAACAAAGATTACCTTTCAGCAGCTGGCAGTTGTATGTGCTAAGGTTCCTGGCTGACCGCAGTTGCAACCAATCTCCTTCTGGGTGGTAGCTTGCATTTACAACTTCAAACAACTCATAGGGAGGGATCAGGACTTCCTTCTGGAGGGAAAAGTCTTGTACAGATGCACCCAGGCAGGTAAATATGGTGAAGAATGTTTTTGTTCCAAACTTTTGTGCCTCTTCTTTTACAAGCGAGGTGGAAAGGAACTGGCCGAATCGAATAGTGTCACCTACGTTGGCTACAAGGTGGCCGTCCTTCATGTTATGGTACACCTCGTAACACAGGGTATGACCCTCCTTGCTGAGCTCTGTCCTCAGCAGCTGGATTGCTGAGGTCAGGTAGTAGTGTAGATATTTGAAGTGGAATGACTGCTTGTAGTAGAATGACTTGCTGTGCTGTTTGGCAGCACTGGCCATGGCCCTGGAGAAGTCAGAGCGCATGTGGTCATTCAGTGTGTAAACCAAGAGGGCCACAGCATGTGCCATTGTCATGTTGGCGGGGAGAGTTTTGATTTTGTCCAGGTAGATTAAGTAGGCTTTTTTCCATGCATTAAAGTAATTTTTATTGGCATCTATTTCCTCTGTGAAATAATCTCCTTGACTTAGCTTGTCCATGACCTGTTCACTACAACCTTGGTATTGATCATCAAAGGAACCTGGTGTGAGGTCAAATTTGACTTGATTTGCAACCTACGTGTAAGAAAAGAAAAGACTTTGATTTTAATCCTTCAAATCACATGATAAATGTGGCAGCAGATTTCCTACATTCTACAAAGCCAGGTCTTTCCCTCAAACCCAATGTTTGTTGAAGTTTTACTCAAAATCATTTCTATATCAGTGAGCTGTGTTAAGGATTGAATGTAACTTGATAAATAACTGAAAGCTGAAAATATTCATTTTCCCAGAGAGTAAGTAAACATTTTGTGTTCCCCAAATCCTAGTGATTTTGCATACTACCTACTTGGAAGAAAAAGTTCATAAATTTAGAGTTTAATTATACTTTCTGTTTCCTCTATTCCCTCCTTGTTTTTGCTCCACACATCTTTAGGTCTGATGGCAAGTAGGCATGTTTAGAGTGCAGTGCCAAGGGAGTAGGCTTACAACCAGCTGTGGGCCCCAGATACGATGCTTATCGTGGAGGGAGAGAGAACTCATTCTCTTTGCCACAGGCTGACTCCCAAAAGGAGAGGCACATGCTCCCTGTGCTCAGCATATGCGGTCATTCTTCCTAGCAGCAGAGTAATTTGTCCAAGTTCAGAGGAGGAGGGTAAGGGAAAGTTTGGAAAGCCATCAAGAATGTTCTGTGGAAAGTCCCTCTTCTTGAGAAAAGGCAAACTTTTTTTTTTTTTTTTTTGAAATGAGAAGCCAATTGAATATTACTTTTTTGCATTAGTCTGTGTAAAACTGAAATTAGAGGTTTACGGAGTAAGAAGAGTTTATCATTTAAAACTATTTGAATTATTTCAGTATTAAGTTCAAATAGGTGTTTCTTGACTAAAAATAATGCCTTTCTAATAAACAATCTTTTTTGTAAACAGTAGTTTTATAAAAATATAGTTATGTACTTTCAAATGCCTTCTCCAATAAAACTCTTATTCAGTTTAACAAAATGTCTTTAAAATATTTTAACAATGTACAAATACATTCATAAGTAATCTGACAATTAAGATTCCAACTAAGTTTATAGTACCCACAACAGAATTTATAGGTGCCTACAACACTTTGTAGATTGATTTAGTTTAGTTACATGTGTTGCTTTAAGAAATACCCATTGGGGGCCTGCCCATTAACTCAGTTAAGTGCCTGCTTAAGCAAAGGCAGTCAGGCTCAGGATACTGTGGTTTGATCCCCAGATTCTCATGCCTTACCAGACCTGCCCTTAAGGCCTCCTGAGCCAGCCAAAAAAAAAACCTTCTGAACTTTAAAAAACAAAAAATACCATTAATGCAAATGTATGGTTTTTAGTATCCCCATTATAACAACAACAAAAAAATAGATTCATAGAAATGTTATATGGCACTTTTTTTTTTTTTTTTTTGTATTTTAGGGAAGGATGTAGAGGGTGTTGAAGGTCTCACTACTAGATGGACTCCTAATGATCTGTTTATAGCCTCAAAGAGCTGGGATTATGGGTGTGCACCACCATGCCCAGTCTCAATTGTTGTCTCAGCGCACCCAGGGGTGGGGATGGCACAGGCAGGCCTGGGGATCCAAACCTAGCCCCTGTGCTTGCTTGCAGGTGCTTTAATCCACTGAGCTATTTGGCTAGCTCTCCTCTAGGCATTTGTTACCCCAATTTAAAAAAAAAAACAAAAAACTTATTTAGTACAGGGTCTACAGGGTCCCACTACACAAATCAGGCTCATAGTGAACCTTCCTGTTTTTCAGCCTCCCAAGTGCTGGGATTACAGGTGCACACCTCCACACCCAGTCTCAGTCACCTAAGGGACGGGGTCAGCATGGCATGCTGGGGATCTAACCCCAGCCCCTGCATCTGCTTAATCAGGCACTTTAATCCACTAAGCTATCTAGCTGGCCATGTTATGCCAAATATTTAAAAGATTATTCTCATTATTGTAAGAATAATATTCTGTTGATAGTAAAACAATATCACATTCACATCTTACTCATTAAAAGGCAAAATTCTCTCCATTCTAAAAGATTGAGACTGGAATCCAAAGACATACATTTGATACTTTTACTCTGTATTTATGGTGACATATCATGTGGTTATATTAACCACAGTCTTTGAGACTGATTAAATGATCTTAACCAATAATTCCTAAGAACAGATTGAAAAGTAGGTCTCAGAATCTATGTAAAGCAGCCAAACCAAACCCACAATCCCAGTTTTGTCAAAGCTGTAATGAACTCCAAAATTTTGTTAAAAATTCCTGGATCTCAAATATGTAGTCTCTTAACATTAGATTTTCAGTATATAGATATTAAAAAAAAAAAAACTTATAAATGGAATTGATCCATATGTTATAGTTTAAAGTCAAATTGACTTAGTTTATTTTGTATTATGTGTCTTAAAGAAGCAGTAGTTTTAATTATTATGGAGAATCAAGAAAATAATCCTATTCCACTATCTTCCATAATGTTAAATAAACTGTAAAGAATTTTAAAGTTCTAGTAATTTTTTGGTAACTGTCCATATCCTTCATTAACACAATTTGTTAAAATGTCTGAATGAAATGAAAGTCCTAATGGCTATGGTTTGGGCTAGACATGGTGAAACTTTTAGAGACTGAGTGCCCCAAGGGGGCCACCCAAAATGCACTTGTCTATTACAAAGTGCCAACACTACAATTAAATCTAAATTCTGAGTTTTAGTTTAGGGGGGAAAAAACCCCAACAACTCATATATGAAGACTTCTGTCTTGTAAGGAACCCAAATAACATGCGTGCCATCAATTGGTCTGCACTGGTCTGGCCATTTGGAAGTTTTCACCAGGTGAACGTCCTGTTAAGACAAGGGGATCATGAGCAGACCAGTTCCTCAACGGCCCCCTACCTTGGCGCACTCTGTGGGTGTCTGCAGGCCACAGAGCAGCAGCAGGAGAGCCAGCTGCCCCCCTTGAAGCCTCATCCTCATTGCAGGGTCAGCAGTAGCTGGAAGAAGAATCTTCTTGTATCTGCTGATCCACAGACAACTTCTGTTGATGTTATAAGTGCCGCTTTTCCTTTGAAGCTTCATTCTGAAATGAGCTCTCAGACTTCTCCGTTTTTGTTGAGTGACTCTTAGCAGGAAATTTCTTTGGGTCTGTCTGTGTCAAGACTTCTGTTGACTACCAGCAACTCCTAGCATTCCAGAAGGCAGAAATCAGCTCTGGGCTGCGTTAGCAATTGAAATTTCTGCAAGATACCCGGACGCATGCACCAGATAAGGATTTATAAAATGATCCAAGTTAGCTTCCAATTGGAAAAAAAAAAAAAAAAGCAACCCTTAATCTATTCTTTATACAGGGGAATGCCAGAGGCATGTTCTGGGTCAGGCCCTGCTGCTCAGCTTTGACCATTTGCAGAAAGTCAGGAAAAGGCCTATTGTCTATTTCATTTGGCGCCAAGAGGCCTTATCTTGAGCCCCAGGCTTTCACTGTGAGTTGTAAGATTGGTTCGTGCATGGTAACTGGGTTGATGCTATCGAAAGTTGGGACTGTGTCAGCTAATCTGGTGCTATGGATAGGCCCTGGCTGGGACGTGCTGGTGCAAAGCAATGGGCCTTTTGGTGCTGTTGGCAAAAAGAAGTCCCTTTTTTTTTTCTGCTTTTCTGTGGCATATTTGAAATTCCAATTCAGAGATTATAGCTGTTGGATTTAAAGCTCTTCCCATTTTCTCTTCTGGAAATATTAGGTCCTGCATATTTTACTCTGTTTCTGCCTACAGTAAATCCTAATGATTATCAGTAAACTACCTATATGTAGCTGACATAAATCCAGTCAGTGTGCAAAAAAGGAATCAGTGTGCAAAAAAGATATTCTAATACAGGTATCCTATTAAGCCCCCTCAGGCACCTCCTTGTAGTCTGAATATTTTTGCTCTTATTTGCAACCCTTGGGATAGTAGGGCTCTATTTTACAAATATTTTCCATTTATACTTCTTGATTCATTATCTTACTATTAAAAGAAACTATATGGTATTCTTAAAAATTCTGATACTGGGCCAGTGAGGTAGCTCAGTGGACTAAGCACCTGCTTAGGCAAGTGCAGAGGCCAGCGTTTCATCCCTGGCACCACATGACATGTTGCCCCTGCCCCCATCCCTGAGTGCTCTGAGCCAGCACTGAGCACGGGCCTGATGGTGTGCACCTGTAATCCCAGTACTGGGGAGGCTAAAACAGAATCACTATGAATCTGAACTGTGTAGTGACACCCTGTACCAAATACATAAAAAAAAAAAAAAAAAAAAAAAAAATTTGCTGTTGACTTTTTTCCCAGAATGCTATAATTTTTTATTTTATTTTTTTTTACCCAACACAATGGTTTTGTCTCACTAGCAAAAGTTCAGGATATCTAAGGAAACATAAAGGAGAAAAGAAGTTTATTTATAACCCATTATGGTGGGAAAGCCATCATTTAGATTTAAATTTTGGTTTTACATACATATACATTTCAAAACCCCAATAATATAACATATACTTTTATACTTCTTTTCCTGCTAACATCTAATATGAAAACATTGCCATGTATTTCACACTTACTGGAACATAATTTTCTTGTGTAACGTAATAGCCTACCAGGTAGGTGCAGTGCAGTAGCACAGGCGGACCCCTGGGCTGCATCCCTCAGAACACTGATTAGTGATGAGAATGTGGGCTCTTGAGAAACTTATTTTCTCTCCCTTCCTTAATAACTTGATAACCTCTTTATGTCCCTATTCCTTATTGTCCTTGTATGTTAAATGGCGAAATGGTTGTATCTGCCTCATTGAAGTGGTGACAGACTTCTCACCCTTAGAACAACATCCATGGCCAGATTGTTTAATAAATGGAAACAATTAGCATTTCATCTTCCAGTTTATTTAATAACCGTCATGGACTTTGCTTGTTTTCAGCTTCATGCCATAACACTTAACCATGTCTTTTATACTTTCAATGCAAATCTTTGTTTTTCATAATTTTAAAGACATAATTCTAAAGAACTAATCATGGACCACAGGGATGTGTCCTTGTAGATTTAATGGCAAACAGCAGCAATTAATATTTCTCATTGTCAGCTGTTACTCTGGGAAATGAAATGTCATTGTCTGAATTTCTGTATCATGGATCTTGTTCTATTTCTAATCTGGATGACTTAGCTTGAAATTGAATTTATTTGGGCTGGCCAGATAGCTCAGCGGATTAGGCAGACGCAGGGACCAGGGTTCAATCCTCAGTATGCAGTGTGAGCCCTGCCCATGGGGGTACACTGAGATTGCCATCCCGACGGCGTGGTGGCGCGCTCCTGTAATCCCAGCACCTGGGAGGCTGAAAACAGGAGGATCACTATGAGTCTGATCTGTGTAGTGTGGCCCTGTAGACCCTGTACTTAAAAAAAAAGTTATTTGTGTTGAGCCATAGTTTCCTGAACCTTTTAGAGCTCAAAGAATTAACTAAGTAGCAATTTTCTTTCACTGCTTCAGGATTTATTTATTTATTTATTTATTTATTTATGTATGTATGTATGTATTTGGTGCAGGTCTTGCTATGCAGCTTGGACTAGTAGTGATCCTTATCTTCCTGCCTCAGCCTTCCCAGCGCTGGGATTACAGGCATGCACCACCATACCCAGTTTCAGGGCAGGCACGTCACACCCAGTGTCCCTCCCCTCCCTCTATGCCAGCACTGCATGTGGTACCACAGAGATCGAACTCAGGACTTTGCACTTACCAGGCAGGCATTTAGATTGCAAAGCTATCTCCCTAACCACCCAGGATTCCTTTTTGTATTATTTCAGTTTACCAGGAACCCACAGAGACATTTTAAATTTCACCTTGTAGGTGGCATTACCAAGGGCCTTGCGAAATAGATTTTCAGCACTTTTTTTCTCCGTTGTAGCCCACTATCACCAGGAACTGTTAAAGAATTAGTGTGGCTGTTGTACTCTTCAGATTCCTGCGAAAGGGAAATGAACTTATCAAAAGGAAAGTTACTGAGTTGAGGAGGTCAGGAAAGGGAGTGGGGGAAAGAGATTTATGTATGTAAGTAATCAGGATGGTTTGGACAACTGTACTATGCATTTCTGCTGGTGTACAGAAAGGGGCAGATAATGCTTTAGTTTGCTTCATTTTTTTTTCAATTGGTTATCCTTTTTGTCTTATACATTTTTCTTCCAATTTTGCATGAATATATCTGATAATATGAATAACTGATTGGAAGATAGCACTATATATTACAACAAATACTGTGAAATTCATATTACTTTGTTAAGTGAAAATTTATATTACTTGCAATTTTTTCCGTTTCATTTCTAATTTATACTCTTTAAAAAAATGCGACATTTAAAATTTTTCCTAACAGGACTGCCACTTTCACATTAAGGCCACTAGAGGGCAGAAGGGACATTTGTAAGTTTTTTTTTTTTTTTTTTTTTTTTTTTTGTCTTTTTGAGACAGGGTCTCACTATGCAGTTCAGGCTGGCCTTAAGCTCACTTTGTAGCTCAGGCTGGTCTTGAACTCACAACAATCCTCCTGCCTCAGCCTCCCGAGTGCTGGGATTACAGGCATGTGCCACCACGCCCGGCATTTGTAAGTTTTTAATGCTACTCTGGAGAGAAAACCAGTGGGGGAGTAGAGAAAGGCCTGCTATCTGGCATGTGTGGAAATGAAAAAAAATATTTTCTCACAATGTTTATCATCACTGAAAATGGCTTCTGAAGATCAAAAACTCATAGAAAAACCATTACAATAATGGTGAAATTTTGTAGCTTTTTTTTTTTTTTTTTTTTTTTAAGGTAGCTGTCTAAAAAGTTTTGCTAATTTTTAGACCTACTTTCTAGATTAAATTCTAGGTATTCTAGACTAGCTTTCTAAGGCTCCTGTCTGAGCATCGGGAAGTAGCTATGGGAGGGTCTTAGCCAGGAAGGAAATCTATCTTTTGCTGTTAGCCTGCAGGTCTGACAGTGGTTCTTAGTAGTTCCTGCTGGGATCTTGGATTCCTTTGGATTTGTGGTACTGTAACCAAGCTATTCTGCTCTCTCGTTAGTCATAGAGAAGCAAGTTGCTTCATAGCTTGGTAACCAGAGCCCTTTGAAATTACTGCATTTTCTTCCTTTACCCTCACCAAATTATAGAAGTGAGAAAAGCTCCCTTAGTTATTTTATGCATCAACCTGAATCTCCTCCTCCACAGTTTTGACAGAACAACATATGTTACATGTGTGACACATACAACCTTTGTCATTCAGTGTTTGTTGAATGAATGAATGTTTCCAAATTTCAGTAACTGGACATTATCCATCACTTGAGGAAATCTGTTCATTCCGGGACTGATCAGACAGATTTCCTTTTGATCCATGAGGGGTCCCAAGGCCCAGGACCATGACTGTGTCTATCACTGGTTCTGGTTGTGATGGGCAGCAGAAGCACCAACATAACGTTGGGAGCATTCCACCTCTTCCATGGAGCGGAGTTATAAAGAATTCCTAATGAAGGAGTAACCATTTGGCTTGATCTGTTTTCTGATGATATAATTGGACATCATGGCATATGAAAGATTTATAAAGAATAGAGACTGACTTAGCTTGTGGTTCTAGAAGCCAAAGAAGTCCAGGAGCATGGGCCCGTGTTGGGAGAGCCTTTCTTTCTGCATCACGATGTGGCAGAAGGGAATGTGTTGAGATACAGGTCTCCTGTCCTTTGCTTACAGTCACTAAGGCTGTCGTGGATGTCCCAGTCTCCTCATTTCATCCCCAACTGTTAATTTACAAAGACCACACCTTTAAATACCATTGGTATATGAATATGAGCATTGAGTTTCTCATGCATCAGTTTTTGGAAGACACATTTAAACCACAGCACCGTTTATTTGTGCAGTTTTAAATTCCATATTTGCAAAGCATGAGCTCTGTGTCCAATCTGGGGGTACAGCAACAACCAGTCATATAGGGCTTCAGGCCCTGAGCTTAGATTCCAGCAGCTTTGAAGGTCTGCTCATAGACATCAGGGGTACACTACTTAGGAAGAGATTGGTGGTACAAATTTCACTTCCAGAAACAAATGCAAAAAGAAGAATACAAGTCAGATTAATTAGCTAAAGAGTGGAGTTAGAATTAAGGGGTAGTTCTAAAACTGTGGCAGACGAATGATTTAAAACTTTCAAGATATAGGACTGAGATGGTTGGAAGTTATTTAGAACTCTAGGAAGGGACTGTGATTCCAGATAAATCAGAGACCAGGTTCCAGCATGGAGGAATCCGCTATTAAGGACCCAGCATCCAACATTAGACACTCACCTGGATCCTTGTGAGGTGCTCACGTGATTCTGCATAAGATGCAGGCTGAACATGGAAAAAGACAAAGGATTTTTCGAAGGTGTAATGAATGGGCACGTCCAGCCAGGAGAAAGCAGGGTGGCCAAGACGGGGGTGAAGGAGTGCCACACTATCCTATGGACATCCCCGCATCTCATGCTAGTGAGTTTAGATAAATCTTTATGCTCGTATTTTTGAAAAGTGTGTGTGTATGCATGTGTGTGTGTGTGTGTGTGTGTGTGTGTGTGTGTGCGTGCGCACTCGCACATGTGTATGGTGATATACCAGTGGTATTTTGTAGACCAGTAGTGCTTCCTAATCTGCTGTACCGTGTCCCTGCATTTCTAGCGTTTCTCCCACGTTGCCTTTTTTTTTTTTTTTTTGGTTGAAGCCCTGGTTGATTTTCACATCCACTGAGCTTGTGACATACATGAGGCTTCTCATTAGCACAGAAAATTTCTGTGTTCTGTGGATTAGTGGTGTATTCAATACATACTTGATTTAAAATTAAGATACCTGTATTTTGTATAAAGGTTTCTTATTCAGTAGTCCTTTACAGATTTATATTTTGTTCACTCACCTTGCTCCTTTCGTCATTTCCTTTTATTCCTACGTAGAGCGTCTTGGCTGCTCTAGGTGGAGCTGTGTAGCTCCGGTAGGAAGAATCTCGCTTTTGTCCTGATGAGCCGTAGGCCGTGAGTGCTTTGAGTGTTGCAGTGGTCCACCCTGTGAAGCCTTCTTCTAACTCTGCTGAGGAAAATAGCTCTTGCTTGTCTCCTAGTTCCCTGCGATCTGCGAATTCCTTTAGAAACACAGCTAACTTCCAATATTCTCCATCCTGGCTGTGTCTTGAATAGTCTTTGTTTGCTGGTAAAACTTGACAGCTGCCTTCTTTCTCTCAGGTATGCCTTCTGCAGCTGTTTGGGGACAGAGAATGAGGGCAGTGTTTCCTGGATGGAGTGGGGATAAGAGTTAGTGAAGGGCTCTAAGCTCATGGTGTGGCTATTTTCTTCTCAGGTTCTGAATATCTGAAGCCAAATAGCTTCTAGCAATTTAAAGATGAATTTTCTTTATAAATCTCCCATTTGCTTGTAAATAGAATAGTCTGTTTACAAATACAGTATTGGCCTTATCTCTATTTACTTCACAGCCCTTCTTGACGTTATATTAATAGAATTGTGGTTCTTCCCTTGCTCTGAAACATGTTACAATTCTTACATTGAAGAACAATAAATACTACAGGCATACATCACATTTTGTAGTTGTCACGTGTTTTCTCCACTCACCAAAGGGAACATGTTTCCATCCACATGATCAACAGCATAATAGCGTACCAAATAATATGCACAGTAATTTGCATGTAATTCCAACACATTCTCTGTTGTTCATTCTTCGTCTATGGAGGCCAAGTCCCCCTCACCCCCTGCTCCTTTCTAAAACTTGAGGATGCTGTCTGCTCTCTCCGTTTTCACCTTCCAAACTCACAGTCCACTCCTCCTAGGGTACAGGAGAGTCAGACCTTCTGTTGTGTTGGCCATCTGTTCTCCGAATTCCGGGAAGGCAGGGACCCTTGTGCAGTGTGGCCCAGGACAGTGCATGTGTCTTCAACCTGACGTGCTAAAGGCCTCCTTTGTTCTAACACTCCTTCTACTGGTGTGACCTGGGTGAAGCAACTGTTTTTGTTTGGGGGGATGTTTATGTCATTCCTTGACTCACTGAATTTCCAGTCGTATGCTCTTCACAGATGATTTTGTTATGAAATCAAATCTTACCAATCCTGTGAATCTGTAACTTTGAGGTAGGTTTATAAAGCCTGATTTTATTATTTATTTTTGTATTTAGTGCATGGTTTATAGGGTCTCACTATATAGATCAGACTTGTAATGATTCTCCTGTTTTCAGCCTCCCAAGTGCTGGGATTGCAGGTGCCTGACACCATGCCCCTTTCTAATCACTGCCTCAGCACATCCCTGGGGTCGGGGATGGCACAGCACACCAAGGGTCAAACCTTGGCTGCTGCACACTGCCTAAGCAGGCACTTTAGTCTGCGGAGCTTTCTAGCTGGCCCCTATTTATTTTTAATGTATTTGGTACAGGGTCTCACTAAGCAGCTTGGACTTGTAGTGATACTCCTGTTTTCAGCCTCCTCAGCCCTGGGATTATAGGTGTGCATCACCATGCCTGGTAGTACATCCTGGGGGGCAGGTCCAGCAGGTTCTGTGGTTCTGGGGATTGAAACTTGGTCTTTGCACTTGCCTAAGCAGGCTCTTAGTCTGCTGAGCTATGTCACCAGCCCTCAAGCCCAATTATAGAAGGTTGCATTTATGCATGTCAAGCCTCTTTAGCTTGTCAACGATTTCATGAATCCTAATATAAGGTATATTAGCAATAAATCTTGGATTTATTTCATGCAAAAAAAATCACTGGACATGGCTCAGTGGCACAGTGTTTGCCTGGCAAGCACAAGGTCATGAGTTCGATTTCTGGTAACACCCCCAAGATGGGGATACTATTTTTTTTTTTTATCATTCAGAACAATTATTAAAATATCAAAAAAGCACAGAATTAATTAGACTTTTCAGGACTGACAATAGAAATGTTCTTTAAGTTGAAAGGAATACATTTTTCTTTTTCTTTTTGGACTGGAAGCTGAACTCAGGACCTTGCACTCAGGAAGGTGCTTGTGTCACTAAGCTATATCCTCGGCGTAAGAAGACATTTTTGAAGATTTCTTTAATTATTCATCAAACAACTGTTCAACCCGATTTGCACATATATAAATCTGCTGATACCTTAAATATGGGTCACAAAGTTTGTCATCTAAATTAAAATGACATTTTAAGTCTTGCATGTATAACATTATTTAAAAAATATTTGAATATCTTCAGGTTAGTCATGAGTGATTTGCTCAACTGTAATTCACATCTTTTACTCTTAGACTAACATAGTAAACTAAGTTCTCTACACACACTAGTTAAGGCATTTGAGTTTGCCATGCTTTTGTTAATCATTCCACTTAGGATTCAGAAAGCTTACGGTATGATCTTCAATCTGTGAAAGAGCAAAGGCCACGAGACGATAAGTGGACATCAGGCCTTTGGAAGACGGATGAGGCCTTGGAGTCACTTCATCTTTGTTGAAGTAGAGGATAAGAGGCAGCTGCCATAAACATGAGTAAAAAGGAAGCAGCCGTTTTATAACACAGTCTTTTTTAAAAAATTAAATTTATTTATTCATTTACTGTATTTTAGGGAAGGGTCTACAGGGTGTTCATGGTCTCACTACTATATCGGACTCGTAGCAGTCTGCCTGTTTATATCCTCTGAAGAGCTGGAATTACAGGTATGCACATGACCCAGCCTCAATTGCTGTCCTAGTGGGCCCCAGGGGTGGGACTGGCACTGCAGGCCCAGGGATCAACCCTGGCCTTCTTGCAGGAGCTTTAATCAGTTTAGCTATTTGGCCAGCCCTAAATTTATTTTATTTTGAAGAGTAAAAATAGAAGCAAAAACAAACAGAAAAAAAAAATAACAGGGTAACATACAACAATGCATATGTTACAGATTTTTCAAGACAGGAATAGCTACTTAACAATGGTTGTTACATTATCTATTTTTATCATCAAATCTGTTGCTCAGATTAACAGCTATAGTTATGCAAGATTGGGGAAATACTGAATATTGGCACTTGCTTTCAAGAAATCTTAATATTTAACACATTCTTAAAGGTCAAGTAAGGGCTAGTGAGACAGTTTAGAATTTTCTGTGGATACAGATTCAAAGCGAATAGACATTCATTCTCAATCTCTTTTCAGTGAGCGTCCATTAAAAAGATGAAGGGCAGGACATATATTAGAAAGGTCCTTGAAGATGAAGAGCAGATACAAACTCCCGTCCTGCTCTCTGACTCTGCTGTCAACTGAAGGCAAAAATCTGTGTCTATGGGGTCAGGAGGGACACTGCTATAAGTTCAGGAGCCTGCAGTGAACAACTGAAGTTTGCTGCCACCGAGGGAAAGGGAAACCCTCCATGTGAGGGCCCTTGTGGGTGTGAGCTGGAGTTCAGTGGAGCCATCAGCAGGGAAGATGGAGGAACTGGAGAGCCCTGAGGAAACTGATCTCCAAGACCCTGGTGCAAGTCTTTCCTAAGCTTAGGCCTGCTGCTTGGAGAACCCAGAGCATCTTGCTCCACTTCACAAGTCTGCCACCAAGTATCAAGCAGGTAACAGCAGGCAACTGCTGGGAAGGATCTGACTGTGGAGATGATCACACTTCTGCAGTGCAAGCACAGGGCCTGCTGCTGAGCGAGCAGAGAATAAACACAAAACACAGGGAGTAGCACTTAGTTCCTTAGACTCTGCTAGGCATAACGTAGCAGCAGCCAGCAGGAGGAGATTGAAATTCTGGTGCCTGATTTAACTGCTAACCAAAGTGACACAGCCCCCAGCAGAAACTGCCCCATGATATGTGCACTGATTACTTGAGTCTTGTTTTTCTATATAATATCAGGCATCCCATCAAAAAGTCTCTCTTTCTCCCTCTGACACACACACACACACACACACACATGCACGCACGCAGGCACACACACCCCAATCCATCAGTGTATTGTCAAGAGATACAGCATTTCACAGAACAGTATTCAGAGTTGCTACAGACATAGTAACTACTAGATATGGACACACAGGCTTCCTGTTGATCCATGTTTTCTGGCCTCTTATGCTCTGTGCTTGCTAGATTTTCTCTCAGAACTTCCCCAGTTCTAAAAATTTGATCAAATTTTCTTCTGATTTCTGTTTCTTTTTTTTTTTTAATATAGATATTGTAGCTCTCGTTATGGATCACACACATTATGTGCAATTATAGTTCTCTCATCTTAATACTTAATTTGTTCTAGAATTTGACTCATCTTAATGTTAAAACTTAGGCTTTATGAAGCTAGGTAGAAAAAATAACTTTTGTTTTGGATGAACCTTTTGAACTTCCCAGGTGACTGCTAGAAATCTTGAAGTTCTTTATTCATTTGGCAGCTAATTGTGTCAGGGGTTAATTATGTTTTTATTCAAATACATATGCACTGGAAGAAATTGGTAGTCTTTAATGTAGTCTTTTTAGGGTTTGCTGTCTTGGTTTTTTAGCTCAATGGATTTCTATTTAGTTTATTCTTTTTCTTTATTTTTTTATTTTTTTAATTTGCAAATATAATTTCACTGACCCATCCCCTAAGGACCAGTTTTGTGCTTTGTATTTCTGAGGGCCAGGATGACTCTTGGGCTATTTTCTGTTCTGAAAAATAATGCAGTTTTATTGCTTTGTCTCCTTTGCTTCTAGTCTTAGTGTGTTCTACCCACTTATTTCCAGTAGTAAGACTCATGCTTATGATCCTGAGAAAATCATATTGCCACTCTGACTCAAAATTCAGTTCAGATCAAGTACTTCAATGGAATTCTCATAGCATCTTTTATTCACTGTTCTGTCACCTGGGCTTGTAATGGTACTTTTCATCTGGTTAGGTTCTCAATAATTATTGTTGAATCTTTTTTTCATGTGTATTAGTCACCCTTTGACCACTGTGAAAAAATACTGAGGAAGTCAGAGTAAAGGAGGAAACATTTATTTCAGCTCATGGGTGTAGTCCATGGTCGGTAGGATCCATTGGTAGGAGCCGTGGTGAGACAGGACATCATGGTGGAAGGGACAGTGGAGCAGAGCTGCTTGCCTTGTGTTGGATGGGAAAGAGAGGAAAAGGAAGTGAGCAGGGAGAGAACACACCTTCCTGTTGCTATCCTCCAATTAGGCCCGTCTCCTACTATTTCCACCACCTCCCATTAATACCACCAGATTATGGATTCTTACATAGATTAATCTAACAAGGTCAGCACCCTCGCAGCCCAATCCCTCTCAAAAGCCCCACCTCTGAACTCTGCTGCATTGGGGCAAGCCTTAAACATGTGAGCCTTTAGGGGATCCAACCATAAGGAGGTGGATGATTGAATCTAGCTTTGTCAAGTACCGTGGTAATCATTTTCTAGTATATTCTTACTTATTCCAATAATTTTGTGAGTGTATGGATAATCCCATCATTATAGATGAACAATGTGTCTTTATGAGATATGGAAAAAATATTGTGAATGCTACTGTGAAATGCCATCTAGTGGAAGGCCAGCCTCATGAAAACATTACAGGGGCCAGACAGATAGCTCAGCAGATTAAAGTGCCTGCTTAGGCAGACACAGGGACTGAGGTTTGATCCTCAGTTTGCCGTGTTGGCCCCACCCCTGGGGCGTGCTGAGAAGGCAACTGAGACTGAGAGTGGTGGTGCATGCCTGTAATCCCAGTTCTTGGGAGGCTGAGAATGGGATCACTATGAGTCTGATCTGTGTAGTGAGACCCTATAGACCCTGTACTAAATACATAAAAAGAAAAAAAAAGAAAACATTACAGTGTATATACACATTCACCTTATTCACTGGATCTAGCCTCATGCAAATTGGGGCTGTTAGTATAGGATCTTACAATGTCGATTGGACTCATAGTGATCCTTCTGTGTTCAGCATCCCAAGCGCTGGGATTACAGGTGTGCACCACCACATCCAGCCTCAGTTGCCTTCTCAGCATGCCCCAGGGGTGCACTTTGGAAAATGGAGATGACACTGTTCATCCGAAGTGGTCAGTATTAGGACAAAGTTTGCAAAGTGTTCAGAACATTGTTACGTGGTGAGCACTCAGGAAGTGGCAATGGCAAGGATGACCGTAATCCTCACAGTGATGTTGTTTGGAAGGAGTTTCATTAGATTCAATTTGGCGTATTTAATATCTTAGCCCCACACACAAATTGTTTGATCAAACTAGTCCCAAACACCTATTAGAACAACAGTTTCTTGACAAATAAACCTCATTTTTCCTTCATCCATAGTCTCAATTTTATTCACTCAGTTGATGACTGCTTCACATAGAAGTTTAGGGGAAAAGTGATTAAATATCATGTAAGAGGATGGGTTTTTTTTTCTCAATTTTAAATTATATAACTCGTGGAGAATGCAACCATTCACCATTTTTTTATTCCTCACTTGTGTTTTCTTTTGGAAAAAGTAATTAATGTTTTAAAGACTTATTTTTTTTCTCATGGAAGGAAATATCTATGTTTTGTACATTTTGCAAATAGAGGCTTTGTGAATTCAATGCTCATTTAACGAAATGTTTGAATATAAAGATGTCAAATGAAAGCACTGTTATTGTGAAATTGAGAGAACAGTAAAGATATTTTAGCTGAAATGTAACAGATTTTCTGGGCATCTTGTATACATTCATCACTTAATAGTATTCTTTTTTCTTAATTTCAAAAATACACCTCTAAATGTTGTTTCAGGCTAGGAGATCTTTGAGTAAAACCCTAATTGCTGTCAAGGAAAACACAATTTTCCAGCCAATGTACTGTAACTACACAGTTCTACATTCATGTAAGTTGTGTACAAGACTGTACTGTAATATTGAGAAAGGAAAGTTTTGGTTAAGCTGGTGCCTCTGAGTTTTGACTGTAGTTACATAAACATTGACATTTTGTGACTGATGGCCAGGAAAATAGCTGCAGACACCAGAAGTCGAACCTCAGCATTGTTCATGTGTTGGCCTAGCAGAATGGCTTACTATAATTCTCTCGATTTTTTTTTTTTTTTTTTTTTTTTTTTTTTTGTTGGAGCCCGGGATTGAACTCAAGCCCGTGTGCTTGCTAGGCAAGCACTTATTCTACTGAGCCATTTCCTGGGCCCCTCTCTCAATGATTTCTATTTCCAAGATCCAAAGGCACCAAGAGCAGGGCGGGACAGTTATGCATGTGGTCTTTTCCTACTTCTTTCCCCTCCTAACTTCCTTCAGATTCTTTAAGTAAAACAGGAGTTAGGCTTTCGGGTACTGGTACAGGTGCGTCTCAGAAGGCACTTGTCTATAAAAAAGGTCATGCATTCATAGGATGGGACTTAGTTGGGACTGATTGCAGATCATTTACTAAGGGAAGATTCATAAAAAGGCTATGAGTGAAAGGAGCTGATATAAGAATATACTCTACTTAGAAGGAAAGAGTGGTGGTGGGAATCCAAGGGAAAGATACTTGAGAGATACCGAAGAAGCAAGATTCTGCTATTATTTTACATTGAGTTTCTTTTTTTTTGGTGGTGATGGGGGGCTGGTTCAGCCTGCCTTGGGGATGGGGCTGGTACAGCATGTGGTGCTGGGGATGGAACTTCAGTCATTGCTGCTCACCTGTCTAAGCAGAGCTTTAGACCACTGAACTATCTCACTGGCCCCTGAGGGTTTTTTTTTTTTTTTTTTTTTTGTATGATACAGTTATTCATCAGATTTAGTTTAAAAATACTGGATTTTTAAGAAAATGAGTTGCATATATTAATGTGTTTTTATATTTCTGTACATAGTAGTTAAGAATCTATTTTATTTTATTTTTATTTTTTATTGACAAAAACTATGAGATAGTTTCAAAGCTGATTAATAGGACATTTTCAATAATTAATTCATTATACATTGTTATCTCCTTAGTGGTTATCCATAATACAAGAAGCAGACAGGATATCCTGTCCAAACACTATTAGTACAAATCTTCTCATTGAGTTAAGCAAAAGTAGCTGTATATCTATCCTAACTATTCTGTATATACAAATACAAAATGATCCTTCCTTTGTAGCCCCTTTTTTTGCTTAGTCCTGTCAGAGATGGAAGAATCTACTATTTTAAAGACTTAAGAGTTGAAATAAAACAAAGAAATGATTTATGATCCACTACAAGTGGCTGACATGTTTATTTTTAGAAATTCTATATAAAGAGGTATGTAATAGTATAGATAAAAACATCTGAGCTAGCCCAGGAACCTTTCTTAGGCATGTTTTCCCTCTTCATACTAAACATACCCTTGGTTTAACAATTCTCAGTATTTGATTTAATCCTCATAATAGGTAGGTGAGGCAAGACAGATGTAGTTAGGTCTCCTTTCCATGTAAAACTGAGGAGCACAGGCTACATGATTTTGCTAAGTAATACATAACTGTCACATTGCAAAACAGGGTGTAAGACTACTGTGTAGAGCCTTTAATCCTAGTCTGATTTCCATAATATCGCAAGGAATACAGCAAGATAAAATGTGTAATAGATGCTTATACTGGTGTATTCTTGGCTATGTGGGGCACAGAGATTAATGTAAGTTTTTATATCCTTCTTTATTAAACTGTTAAGTTGCTGTATTAGCCATCTTTTCATCACTGTGCCAAACACCTGAGATAATTGACTTTGTAGAGAACAGGCTTATTGTGGTGATTTCATTCTGTGATTAGTGGGTCTCAGTGGTCTGAGACTGCTTGGGCCTGTGTTGACACAGCACATCATGGCATAAACATGTCAGGGAGCAAAAGCTGGTCACCTCTTGGTCAAGAAGCAAATGAGAGGAAGAGAAAGGGCTAGCCTTGTTCCCTTCAAAGGCATGGCTCTCCAAACCCAATGACATCCCAACATTGCCACCTTGGGGAGCAGGCCTGTATTACCTGTGGAGAACACTTAAGATCCAAATATAATAGTTGTATCCCTGCTTTTAGCCATGTATAATTCAAAACCAAGAGTTGTGCTACAGTGGGGTCTAAAGAACAAAGTTATTATTAAAAAAGTGTGCCACCTGTGGATATTAAGGATGGACCAATGTGTGGCCTAAAATATCAGATAGTTTCTCCTTACTTAATTCAGAAATAGTTACAAGCATTTTCTTACATCCTCCAATGACCATTCTGTCTGTCTTGGCACACCTAACTTCTTTCAGACTGATTTTTTTTTTTTTTTTTTGTATTTTTGTTTTTATTTACTTTTTGGGTTGTACTAGGGATTGATCCCAGGTCCTCAGGTATCCCAAGACCTACACAGAACCACATCTTTAGCCCTTATTTTTGCAGCTTAACTGTCACATAGTCCTTTCCTTTCTTTGAGGGAGAAGACAGCAGCCATCTGGCTTTATAGCCAGAAGTATTGGCCATATGTATTTCAATATGTTTCTTGTCTTTCAACAGAGATGAACCATAGAATTTTAAGGTTTGAAGTTTCATCTGCTATGACAACTCAGTAATTCTCTTTTCATTGTCTCTGTCAAATGCCATTGTTCCAGGTTTAAGCAGATCTGGTGAAGAGAACCATCTGTAACAGTCATTTTTTAATTTGAGCCTCTTTCTTAGATTTTCTATTCACTGTATTAAAAATCTGGCTTCTTGTCTGTTTTGCCCTTTTTATGTGGCTTTACCCTCAAGGAACATTTTTTCCATGCCGCGTGTTGGGCCTTTGCATGTTCATGCCTCCTCCATCCTAAGCACACTTGTTTCTTCAGTCATTGGTCACTAAGTGTCGAGCTCCTTTTCTTTCTGTGCTTGCTCTACAGACAGTGCCCTGATCTCCAGAGCGCATCACAGGGCTGTGAAGCAGGGTCATGAATGGAACAAGATATAGACAGGGAAGGGTGGACAGATTATGTGAGATTAAGGAATAAGGAGAGGAAAAGCAAATGAAAGTATCTATTCATAATTTTTGCCTCTGGAGACTGAGACATTAGGAAAAGACATAAAAAAGGGATATTATTAAAAGTGATCTCCAATTAGGCTTAGTGAAATACAGGTGGAAATGAAGGTGATTTGTGTTTTGTGCCCTTTCAGGAAGACGTAAGCCTTGCAATCCATTCTTCCCAAAGAGGTACAAGTCCTAACCTATCAGCCAATGTTGCGTGGTGGACATAAGCAAAGAAGGTGCAATCAGATGTAGAACACCCTGAAGCCTCCATTTAGTGTGTCACTCATTTCTGAGTTTACCTTGCAACTGAGGCCTCTGTTATGGTTTGTCTCTGGATTTCCTCCCAAAGCCTTAAGCAGTTACCGAGAGGATTATGTGGATTAACTCATGATCCACGGGGATTATGTGTGATCCAAGGCTGGGATTTATGGATCTGATTACTGCTGGGATTATGGGTGTGAGTGCTACACCCATCCTGAGGCAGAGAGCCTGAACTAAGATAGACTTCCTCCCTGTAGCTGTTGTTGCTGTTGCTCCTCCTTTGTTCTCTGCTCTTTGCTGTCCCATGAAAGGTTGCTCTCTGTCATGTGCCACTGTTCCTTGGAGCCAGCTGAGTATGGACTGAAACCTCCAGTAACTGTGAGCTAAATAAACCTTTCCTTCCTTTATTTTGGGTGTTGGGTATTTGTCCCAGCAATGAGAGAAGAGCAACTGAGACAGCCTCAAAGCAGGAATTTGGACAGTTCTCTCTGAAAGTCTGGATTTGTGGGTACCAGCACAAAGCCAAGGAAGCTTTGCTGGCATATATACTGTGGTGTGGCCAGGAGAAACCTAAGGGCTTATGCATACGGACGCTGGAGTGACTTTATAGATCCATGCTCTAATTCTAGAGCATGAATATCCAAAAACCTGAGTTTATCCTGTCAAGTTCTTATTTACTCTCTTAAGTAAAAATGCCTGTTTGCTTTTAACAGGAAGGAAATAAATCATTGCATTTTTTTTTAAAGTGTAGGTTTGTGTACTGTAGGCAGGCACAAATCTGAATTAGGACTTTGAAGCTTTCTAACTGTAACATTTACAAACTCAGTTCAGTTTGTGGAAGTATTATTGATGTGTTTTGGTTTGGCTCCAGGCCTTGTTTTCATCTTCCAGGTCACTGAGTGCAAATAAAAAAAAAACCAAAAACAAAAACAAAAAAAAACTAAATAGTTTTGAAGCATAGGTTTATTTTTCCCTTTTGTAAAATCATTTTGATTTTGTCTAAGACATCTAGTTTGGTCTGGACTAGAGATTGGTTCCCTATAAATAAATAGATACTTCTTAGATGGATTTTAAGCATGTGACTTTATGATTCCAAGAAAGTTTAATTGGAAACTGAAAGATAGCTATAGAAAGTGTTGCCTTTTAAATCGCTTTTCTAGCATTCAGCTGGGGCTTTTCTTTCCTGTGTATACTGTTGAAAGTCTTATAAGTTTGCCTGTGTTCTTGTTCCTCTCTGGTCTTTTCTCTGCAATAAGACTCTTTACACTTTTGACCTGTAGTGTCTAAGGAAGTGTTTAGCTATTGAAAATTTATTTTTAGTGCTTATTTGCTTTTATATCACCTGTGCCTTAATAACTTTGTGCTGTTTTCACATCTCTTTGCCATAGGCACAAACACCTGCTTTGCCTGCTAGATGCTGTTCCACTAGGGAAAAATCATGTGTAGATGCAAGGGCTCTTCAATAAATGCATTTATTCAATAATGAAAAGTTAATACCATACATTCAGAACTTCTAGGGCAAATGTAAGAGAACTTGAATGCAGAAGCTATGAATTGGGTTTGCGCTGAGCTGGGTCGGAAGAGGGTTTGTACAGTCCTGAGATTTCATGTTCTCTTTCACTTAACACACACACATACACACACATGCACACGCACACACACATGCACACACACACACTTCTATTTAGGGTCCACATCTAAAGCTGACATTTAAAGGGAAACTCTAGCATAATTTTCCTTCAAACCAGTTCTAACCTCTTATAGGTATTATGAAAGCTGTGAACTTCAGCAACTAGTAACTCTGAGATGTTCTTCAGGTTTCTCTTCAGCTAGAGAATCTCTTAGAAACCAGGTTGCTCCTGACTACCTGTTTTTCCCTCCACTTGGTTCTGATCTTGAGAAACTGGCTAGATGCTTAACAGGCAGGGCCAGCCAGATAGCTCAGCAGACTAAAGTGCCTGTGTAGGCAAAGCAGAGGGTCCAGGTTTGATTCCCCAGGGCCACATGCTGTGCTGGCCCGGTCCCCAGGGCATGTTAAGACTGCAACTAAGACTGGGTGTGGTGGTACACACCTGTAATCCCAGTACTTGGAAGGTTGAAAACAGGAAATCACTAAGAGTCTGATTTGTGTAGTGAGACTCTATAGTGAATACATTTTAAAAAATGCAAAGAAAACAGGCAAAAAGGAGCCTCTACCGGATGGTAGGCTCAATTGCTCTTTTATAACATAACTCAACGTGAGCTGAGGGAGCCATGTCCCACAATGCCCTGCTCAGGAGCTTGCCTTGCTGCTTTGCAGGTCATACAGCTTTTTATGGCAACACAGTGCTGTCCTTTTCCTTAGGAAGATTAGGGAATTTGACAAAGAAAGACTAAAAGGAAAATTGCAGATGTGTAAGATTTCTTTTGTTGTCATAATTCTATCTCAGATCAAGTTAGTCTTAGATCTTCCTACCAAAGCCCTTCTAAGTATCTGCCTAACATGATTTAAAGGTCCGAGGTGTGAAGAAGCTCTGGCTTGGGAAATGCTCACATCGCATGTCATGCAGGAGACTGCAGCTGGTTTATTATAAACTTTGAATGAACATTTTTCTGCCTTCTGTCTTCGTGGTCCAGTTTGATTTACCCTGGGTTATATATTAGGAAATGATTACGTGGCACCCGGTAGCTCAGGCATGTGAGTGATAGGGAGGAGAGCTGGCTAGGCCATGTGACTGACCACAGGCAGCCACGCAAGGCGTCTGCGGGCTTCCTCACTCTGCCTCGGGGTCTGTGGTACAGCAGAGGGAACAAATGAGCATGCATATGAAGCAGTGGTGAAGAAAATATTTGAAGCGGATTTTGATGCTCAGCATTGATTCCCCCTTGGTGCTGCCATTCCTGACCTTTCTTCGCTCTGTCCCTTCCTATCCCTCCCCACTTTGGCTTTTTTCTCCTGATGTGTTGCTGATCTCTGCTGGTGAATATATTTTCCTGAAACACAGAGGAGGAGATATTCCCATTAAAGTTCAGGTGGTTCATATCCCTCACAAACAGCTAATAAGTGGAGTGACAGAGTGTTGGATTCCACAAGATGACACTTAAAAAAGATGAATGTATTTTGCATTTAGATTATAAAATATGACCACAAAGATAGGATGGAAAAGATGAGGCTTACCTGCAGTTTATATTAAAAATGCCTAGAGCAAGACCACATAGTAAGAAGCAAACATCAAAGGACAAAAAGCGGGCTTTGAATCCCCATGGAGTCATGAGCATCTGTGGTCAGTTTGCTGGGGCTGTCACTGTATTACACACAGGATCCTGCAGGACCTGATTAAAAAGAAAAAAAAAAAAAAAAAAGAATACATTCAGACATTCAGAAAAAGCTACACAGGAGAATGAAGGAATTCAAACAACATATCAAATGTAGAAGACTAGAAACAAGAAAGGAGAACTGAGTCAGTAGAATAGACTCACTTTGTTTTGTTTTAAGAGAAGGATTAGGCCAGGATGTTCAGATTGACTCCATGGAGGAAGAGACTGTCATACACCAGAGTTTTTTTCGTGGAACTAGAGATTGAACTCAGGCCCTTGCACTTTCCAGGGAAGTGCTTATTCCACTCAGCCTTCTCCCCAGCCCCTAAATGATAGGTTATTTTTTGGTTTCTTCTTCTTTTTTTTGGTGGAACCATGGATTGAACTCAGGCCCTTGTGCTTGCCAGGCCAGTGCTTATTCTACTGAGCTATCTCTCTAGGCCCCAACACTACACTAGAGTTTTTAAGTACAAATTGAATGGCCATCTGGGATTTTTTTTTTTTTTCTTCAGTACCAGGGATTGAAATCAGGACCCTGTGCTTGTCAGACAAGCACTTTATTCTACTGAGCTATCTCCCTGGCCCCATCTGGGATTTTTGACATAATACATTGTGTAGCCTAGAGTAGGTATAGGTTAAATGTTTATTAACTGCTACGCACACAGTAGGTATGCTATAGAAAGAGTTAGAGGGGGCCAGGGAGATGGCTCAGTAGAATAAGTGCTTGCCTGGCAAATGCAAGGGCCTGAGTTCAATCTCTGGGTCTGGTAAAAAAAAAAAAAAATTAGAATTTAGGTTTGATTAGTGGTTCTAATGTTCTACAAAAGGAAAACACATTCAAATGCATGAATTTCTAAGAGGAGATATGTAAAGACAATAGAACATGTCCTAAATGGAAAATTTCTCTTTAGAGTACTCTTTTTTTTAAACTTTGACAAAATTTATTCTACATTATATTTCTCTATTTTTGAATTGCCTTTTGCCTTCTACACATTAGATTTTGTGGTTCTAGTTCAATTTCCCTGGATGCTGTGAGCATTCTGCAGAATTGTATTTGCTGGTATAATGGAAAACTTCTCTCTCTCAGCTATGTAAAAATCTATGTTGTTAGGACTTAAATTATAAGATTTAGGCTTTTCTTTCAACAATTTTATAAACATTATTTTGGGGGAACTTTTTGAAGACTCCTTCTAAGGAGGAAAATTTTTTTCTGAATGCCTAAAAACATCTCTCCAAATGTATACAGATTATTTTCTTACCTTATATGTGGTTAGCAGGACCGTTCTTTATCCTCAGATGAAAGAGGTATTGCTCTTTCCAAAGTAAAGGCATCAGAGAGTTTCTAGGCAAACACCATAAAAATCTCTTGTGTTAACTAAGTGAGCAGAGAGCCCATTTCTTGAACAGTATTTTTCAAAGCTTAACCTCATGTTTTAACAACCCCAGATGACTCAAGTTTTTGGATTTTTTTATTTGCTAGTTAGCTTTCAATGCTCAGATTCAGAAAGTTGAGAGATGGAAAAAAACCCTACCAGGTCTCCTAATTCATTTCTCTGATGGAATTAAGAGATCAAAGTACAGTTTCTGTGTGTGTCTGCAGGAGATTTCATTTCCAAATCAGAAATATCAAAGCCTATTTAAATCTGAGAATGAATTTACAGTCTGTTAAGACAGGTTCATATATCTTACTTCTGTGTTTCATTTCGTTTCTTTTTTTTTTTTTTTTTTTGTATTTTAGTAAGGGTCTATAGGGTCTCACTACATAGATTGGACTTGTAGTGTTCAGCATCCCAAGAGCTGGGATTACAGGCATGCACCACCACACCTGCTGTCAATCGCATCTCAGTGCAACCCAGGGGCGGGGCTGGCAGGCATACTTCTGTTTCTTCTACTGAGAATATATGAGCAACTAGGCCATGATACAATTTGACATTGATTCTGGAGCTACAAAGGAAGTAGACATCAGAAGCCAGTGTAAGAGTGAAAAATGCTAGTAGTAAGGTCTTTATACTGCTGTATTGATCAGTTTTGGAGGATGGGATAGTTCTGAAAAGGAAGGTATATATTAGCAGAAGGCAGTTTCAGGAGAGGACTGAAACAGCTGAAAGCCATCAGCTGGAGCCATCCAAGGGCTCACATGTCTCAGCCCCAGAGCAGGGATCTGGGCCGCATAGCACATCAGCCAGTGAGCACGTCACCTTGTACAGTAGATATGCACTGGCTTCTCACAAAGTATTCTAGGAACAGCACATCACCCGATATAGCCCTTACTTGTAGTGACTTCTGACAAAATGTTCCAAGAAGAGCTACTCCAGGATTCTGGTTAGTCTCTTTTCCAGGAAAGAAAATTATCATAGAGAGGTCCTGTCATGCTTTCCTGGATGCTGTGGTTGTTTAACGGAAGTGTATTTTCTGGTTTTAGTGTAACAACTCTCTTCCCTTTCCTAACTATATAATTTTTCTAGTTCATGCTTGTTAGCAAGCCAAATGCACTTATAAAGGTCAGTGGGAACACTACAATTTCTGTTGCTGGAGCTGGTTGTATGGCTACTACTAGTACATGTTCTCTTTCCAATTTAAAATCAGTGACTTCCTTCACTCTTTTAATAGCAGCGCCTAGGGAAGTGTCGGTGCCTAATTTGGTAAGGAAGAAAAGTGTACTATTCCTGGGCATTATTGTGAGTGTCTGGCCACTATGTCCTTCTCAGAGTTGATGGACATTCTCATTTGCTGTCACCTTGGGGGAAAAAGTGTAAGAAATGATCCTGCAGGTTACTTTGTTAACAAATTTTCTCTGCTTATTATATTGTGCAAAGAAACTTTATCTTCTTTTGTAATGCATGCCTGTTAGGAAGATGATATCTTTATTTGCTTGCTGGTATGCTAGCATTAAGAGCCTGAAGTTTCAACCAGCTTGTAGAGTTTAAATGGGACTCTTTTTTTTAATCAGATAACAGAATTTTCTTTTATTTCACATGCAAAGCAAATGAATAGCTTTAAGAGAAGAAAGGAAAAGTTTTGGTATGAGGACTCTTGATTTTTGAGGCATAAGGTTTTTCAGGTAACTGAGTTATGAAGCATTGCAAACTCCCACACCAAGTTTAAAACAACTACTTTTTGAAGTTGTATATTTTCAGGAACTTTTCTTCCTTCCTTCCAGGATTTCAGAGATGAAAATCTGTTGGATGATGTGCAACTTGCCCTTTCAGAGCTCTTCCTGGGGATTGCACAGTCATTTGGAATTTGCTTTCATGCTGTGATTTCTGCAGATTTTTTTTTGTTTGTGCTTTTTATTATTTTTAAAGAATGCAAAATACTGATGGAAGAAAACAGCATTATACATGATACAAGATTTCACTAAACAAAGTAATAGGAATCCAACAATGGTTGCTGTATTACATGATGCAAATTAGTTTTTCAGATTACCAGATATAAACATATAAGTTTTATTTAAGAAAAACAATAACTAAGAAGTTATAAGAAATTTAAGAGAGGAAAAAAATCAGAGTAAAAACAAAAATTGTAAGCATTAATTGCTCCTTTCTTTTTTTGTATTCATGTAATTAGAATTCTCAAAGTAGAAAGGAGTAGGCAATAAATATTTACAGATTTAAAATTTCTAAATTTAGTTCAACTTATAATACCATATTTCCAAGAAAAATGAACCTTTTGCACAAGAAATTTAAATAAAATCATACCAAGATACACAAAAATGAAATTGTCCAAAACTTATTGTAAAGAAAAAATGATTAAAGCATATGCATAAAAAATATTAGCTATGGGAGAACAAAATTAAATAGCATCTTATTCCACATTAGAAAGAAAAAAAAAAGGTCCAAGTGCGAAAGAAACTAGACTAATTAAAGGACTGAAAGAAAAAAACAAACAGATCTATCCTCTTTGAATTTTATACTTAGCAAAAACATACCTTTGAAAAATAAAAGTAAAATATTTTCTAGTTATACAAACTTGAAATATTTTATTTTATTTTATTTTATTTTTTTTTATTTTTTTTTGTCTTTTTGAGACAGGGTCTCACTATGCAGTTCAGGCTGGCCTTAAGCTCACTTTGTAGCTCAGGCTGGTCTCGAACTCACAACAATCCTCCTGCCTCAGCCTCCCGAGTGCTGGGATTACAGGCATGCGCCACCATGCCCGGCTAAACTTGAAATATTTTAATACCTCCAGACATAGCATATAGGAAATAACAAACAGTGTAATTCAAAAGGCAAGAGAAGTTGCATTATGCTCCTGGATGAACAATAAAGAGCTCTCAAAGTGATAGTTATGCAAGACTACATAAAATATATTAGATGAACTGTTATGTAAAAGGTCATTGAAGATTTCTATGAAACAGTACCAATCTTTTTTTTGTGTGTGTGTGTGGGGACTTGGGATTGAACTCAGGTCCTTACACTTGCCAGGGAGGCACTTATTCCACTGAGCCATCTCCCTGGCCCCCAACAGTACCAATCTTATGTTGGATTATACACGTATTTTTTTCATATATACGTGTGTGTATGTGTGTATAAAAGACAGGGAAGAAGTAATATAAAGTCAATAAAAAGTGAAAATATCCTTTTAAAAGTTTCTAATACTAGGAGAAGATATCATATGATGTCTTTTAGATGGATTGTAATTCAAAGATACAGTATAAATCTTAAAACAAAAATTAAAATTAAGCAATATTCAGAAAATTAAATATTAATTAAAATGAAATGTTTCAAAACAGTTAAACTAAGAAAAAGTTTTCATGATAGTAAAGAAGAGCTAAGAATAAAACATAAATACTGGAATGACACATAAATGACCATCACTTCTGACAGTTTGAGGATACGGTATCGCACAAAGTTCTAGTGTGTTGTGGACATGGATAATGACCATGACACTTACTAGTGGCCAGGTGTCACTTGTGGGTCTGAGCTACAGTTATTTCCTTGAAATCCACTCTGTAGTCCCATATGGAATCTTGACCCACAGGGTACAAGAGAAGTCCATTTGTAGAGTGTGCTGATGGAAATATTTTATTCTGTATACAAAAGAATAACTGAAAGACTATATTGTGTACCTCTTATTCTGTGTTTGTTTGCCCTATTCGGTGGGTTCTTTCCATTCTTGTTCATAGGATTGTGATCATTTTGCTCCCTTTCTAGGACATCATTTAGTAGTCTGTGTAGGCTTGGCTTTGTCATTATGAAATTCTTTAGTAGTTCTTTGTCATAGAAGTATTTTGCTTTTCCATTATACTTGAAAGAGAGTCTTGCAGGGTATATCAGTTTGGGTTGCAATTTGATTTCTTGCAAGACATGAAGTGCTTTGCTCCATGCTCTTCTTGACTTGATGGTTTATGAAGAGAAATCTGCTGTTATCCTGATGTGTTTTCCTTTAAATGTGATCTGTTTCTTTTCTTTAGCGGCTTTTAGTATACTGTTCCTGTGCTGAATTTCTTGGATCTTGATTATTATATGTCTGGGAGTGGTTTTAATTGGGTTGATGTTATTTGGAGGTCTGTATGCTTCAGTTCTCTGAATGTCAGATTGTTGCCCCATATTTGGGAAGTTTTCTGCTATTACTTCTGCCCATATTCTTTTTATATCATTTGTATTGACTCCTTCCTTCTCATTGATGCCAAATAGTCTCACATTCTTCATCTTTGCATCATCTTGCTGGTGTTGCTTTATTTTTTCCTGCATCCTAGTTGTTTTTAAGAGATCTTTGCTTGCTTTTTCACTAGCTGCAATGGTGTCTTTAAGGTCAGCAAGTCTATTTTCAATTTCACTCCATCAAATTTGCCAGCTTGTGATTGAGGTTTCAATTTCCTGTATATCACTTTGGATCTGTTTCGTACATTCTATTGCTTATTCAGGGTTTCCATCATTTCTATATTCTGCTCTACTTTTTTTTAAATCAGTGTATTCTTTAGAAGCACTTACTACTTCTTTGATGATAGTTATTGCTACTTTTTTTACTTCAGAAGTTATTTCTGATCTGATTTCTTCTATACCTTTCTGCAGTTGTTTCTTTACTTCCAATGCTATTATTTCAGAGATTTCAGGTGTGCGATTTCCATTTGTGCTGGGTGGACTCGGGGCCTGAGATTGCTTTTTGTGCTTTCTCTTTGTCATTTTGTGTACCGCTGACTTTTGACCTTTGGTGTAGAGCTTAGATAGAGTTACTACCTTAGCATCAGGTCCGGATCTCTGAAGTTCAGACTCCTCCAGGTGGGTGTGGCTTGGGTCTGGCTGCTGTGCTACACTTCTTCCTGCTACAGCCTTGCAGGTGAACCCTTTGTGTTACTCTGGCAAGATTCACATCTCCTGAATCAGCAAAGTGGGGCTTGCCTCTAGCCTCTTTGCAGGGAATTCTGCTGAAGGGTTCCATGTTGGGCCTGAACTCTGGGTCTATTCAGGATCCGAAGGCCTGGGCAGTCTTGATTCCTGCAGATTTGTTTAACTATTTTTTGTCTTCATGCTTCTTTTTTAAAAAATAATTTTATTGAGAAACAAATAGCAATGAGACAGTTTCAAAATGGGTTAGAAGGACAGTTTCAATAATTAATATATTGCATATTATTGTCTTAGTAGTGGTTATTCATAGTATAAGATGCAGACATGATATCCTGTTCAAACACTATTAGTACAAATCTTTCTTCTCATTGAATTAAGAGAAAGTAGCTGTATATCTGTCCTAACTATTTTGTGTAGACAGATACAAAGTGGTCCTTCATTTGTATCCTCTTTTTTTTGTTTAGTTTTGTCAGAGATGGGTAGTCCATTGCCACTTAAATGTTGTAGATGCATGAAATCAGCAAAATAATCCAATATAATCCAGTAGTCCATAATACTAGCAGGTTATCTGTAGGACTGGCAACATCAGAAGTTGTTGACTTGAGCCTTTTATAGCTCAGCTTTACCTTTTATACCTCATTTTTATACTTTTCTGCTGGATGGTTAAGATCAAAATAAAGCAAGACCTATAAAACAAGAAATGTAACTTTTGTACATGACAAGGTCAGTCGAGTCCCTTCAGTATTTACCCTGAAGCTCTGTACCGTAGTTTTTAGACCCTTTGTCAGTGTCACCCATGTGGATGAGTCAAGGCCATTGCTTGACCAATTCACTCTCTGTGAAAGCCTGTAAAATCTTGACCAGTTTTCTTTTCATGTGATTCTCCTTAGGCACACTCAGTGATCACTTTCCTCTGTGGCCCTATAATCTCCTTGATCAGAAAATTTGGGACACCACTGAGTTATGGGATGTGATAGGACAGGTTCTCTTATGGGACTCTTCTTGTGTCCCATAGAGACATGAACAAGCTTCTCCAGACCCACTGATTAGAATTGTATGGAGAGAAAATATAAATTCCCCTTGTGGATTACAAATAATAAGGGTATTGTTTAATTTTCAGTGTTTATGTAGTTTTTGTGATTTATTTTGCTGTTGACTTCCAGTTTCATTGAGCGATGGTGACACAGGATGCATGGGATGATTTCAATTCCTGTATTTACTTAAACCTGTTTTATGGGCTAAAATGTGGTCTGATTTGGAGAACATCCCATGCGCAGCTAAGATGAATGTGTATTTCTGATATTTTGGAGTGGAACACTGTAGATGTCTACCAAGTTTATTTGTTCACATGCTTGGTTTAATTTTGATATTTCTTTGTTGGTTTTTCGTCTAGTTGGTCTGTGTATTTGTGAGAGGGGCTATTCAGATTCCCCATTCCAACTGTGTTAATGCTTATTCAATTTGCATGTCTGTTAATATTTGTTTTATGTAGTTGGGTGCACTGATACTTGGTGCATATATATTTATGATTGCTATCTCTTCCTTTCAGAGTTCTCCTTTAAAAATATGTAGTGACCTTATTTTATCACTTTTGATAAGTTTTGGTTTAAAGTTTACATTGTCTGCAAGCAGAATAGCTACACTGCTTTTTCATGGGTTCCTGTGGCATGGATTATTTTCCATCCTTTAACTTTTAGCCTATGAATTTCTGTTGGGGTTAAATGTATTTCTTGAATGCAGTATATTGTTGGATCTTGTTTATTGATCCATTCTGCTATTCTGTTTCTTTTGATTGGTGAATTGAGCCTGTTGATGATCATAACATTGATGGTTATAACTGGTTTCTATTAGCCTATCTTTTTCATGTTATTTTCCTGTTGTTACTTCTTTCACTTCTGTTTAATTGCTTGCCTTGTCTGGTGACTTTTTTCTGTTCGTGTTCTTGTGTTTGTAGTAGAAGCTATGTCTAGTAGTATCATAACAGCGACAATACTGGAATTCCTAAGGAGGGCCCTCAAGGGTGAAATACTGCTTCACTTCATGAACATATAAACAGAGACAATGTCAATAAGTTTCAGGGTTCTGAATAAAAATGAGTTTAGCATAAAGTTTATTCTCATTACACTTTTGTGTTGTAACAAAGGCCTGGGCAAGAAGCATTAAAACTGAGGAACTAGGGCCTGCCAGATAGCTCAGTGGATTAAAGCACCTGCTTAGGCAAATGCAAGGACTGGGATTCTATCCTCTGCATGCTGTGCTGGCCAAGCCCCCGTGGGGTGCTGAGACAGCAAGTGAGACTGGGCCTGGTGGTGCATTCCTTTAATTCCAGCTCTTGGGAGGCTGAAAACAGGAGGATAACTGCAATTCTGATCTGTGTAGTGCGGCCCTGTACTAAATACATTAAAAACAAAAAAATCTTTGAGGAACTGAGGGTAAAGCTATTATTGATAGGCAATTAAGTCAACAATTCAGACTAGAACAATGGATAGTTAAAGATTTCTTCTGTTGAAAGGGTAAGATTAGAGATGAAATGGTCCTTGATAATCTATTATAATTTCTATATAAGAATTTAAAATTTAGCTCCATTCTAGCATGGATTATTTTGGCTGTATGTATTACAAATCTAGTTGTGCATTCAACTAAGATAATGAATTTCTTTAAACCAGAATAAACATCTTTGGTCTAGTGTTTCATGAAACTGCATGCCTGGTCAGCACAGGTAGAGAAAAGCTGTTGGAGGAGAGAGGAAGCAGAGTGGGTACAAGCTGAGCAGTGTCAATCATGTTTGGCTGTAAATCCAGCTGGGCTCTCACCTTATCAATGATAGTTACTCAAGGTGTAAGAGTTTCCAAAGAAGCATTGTCTTATTTCTTAACTTCCAGAGTTATAGTAATAGTGTATCACAATAGAAGACAATAATATAAATAGCTAACATTCACTGAACACTTACTGTGTGCCTGGCAGGGTTTTATGTAATTTACATATATTTATTTAATGTTGATAACAATTATAAGATAGATGCTAGATTAGTCAGATAAAAACATGTTATTGTTTACAGATTTAAATAAACATAATAGGAACAATGAGATTGCTTAACTTGCCCAAGACTGACACAGTTTTTAAGTGGTGAAGCTGGATCAAAAACTATGATGCAGGGGTGGCGAGATAGCTTATGAGGCTAAGTGCCTGCCTAGGCAAGTGCAGGGACCAGGGCTTAGTCTCTCACAGGCTTGCTGGTGCCAACTGCGAACGCACTAAGTTGGCCACTGAGACCAGGTGTGGTGGCACGTGCCTGTAATCCTAGCACTGGGGAGGCTGAAAACAGGAGGATCACTATGAGTCTGAGCTGTGTAGTGATACCCTGTACCAAATACATTAAAACAAAACAAAAACTACAGAAGCCTACTCTTAAGGCCTTCTTCTCAAATTTGTACTAATAGTGTTTAGACAGGATATCATGTTTGCATCTTATACTATGAATAACTACTATGAAGACAACAATATGCAATGTATTAATTATTGTAACTCTCCTACTAACCTGTTTTGAAACTGTCTCAATAAAATTAATTAAAATAATCACTCTCTTAAGAAGCTAATAGCCATTAGGACGCAGCAGCTGCACACTCTGCTTGTGTTTAAACTCCCCATGGTTCTCAGGAAGAGCTGCTGCATAAAAGGTCTCACTAAATGAAAAAAAAAAAAACAAAAAAAAACTGTGACTTATTACTTCATGTGTCATTGTTTTGAAATGCAGGGGTATATATAAAACTATATATAGAACTGACAAAGAAGATAAATATATTTTGACTGACGTGGGAACTATACTAAAAATAGCTCATAAGGTTAGAAACTTTTCCAATAGAAGGTTATAGAAATATACAAGATGTTTGCCTCTGTCTCCTTAGATTTTGTGAGGCTAGGGCAAGTATATATCTTAAGAGAATAGACTTACCTACTCTGGGGAGATGCAGGCTCTTACTCTGAACTGTTAATTGCAGGGATAAGTTCAATTATTGATGAACTATTTGCTAACTCAAATGGTGTCAATCTCATGCTGGGTGGTGAGAAAAAAAGAGGTCTAAAGGAGAACCTGTTGGCCCTACTCCTTACCACGTGAGGCTGTCAAATATTTGTTTCTCTGGGATGAATAATCTAAGGTTCAGAGCAGAGTATGTGGATGGTTTATTCCAGAATAACATAGGAGGGGTTGAGAGTAGAGATAAGAGTGAGCATTTTAACTGTCAGTGTAATCACAATAATATTTCATCCAATTTTATGAGGAAACTTTGAAACTGAGATGACCATTTAAAGAAACTCTGCCTGACTTAATAGGTCTTTAGCCAAGACAGTCTCAAGGACGGGATTTACTCTCCCTCCAGAAACAACTAAAGAGACAGACAGGACATGGAAAAATGGTTTTCCAGACACTGGACATCAATCAAGGGAAAGCTGGCTCCCCCCAGTGAGTAGAGAAATAAGCAGTGAGCTCCCTGATGGCCCTTGTGTTTTGTCTTAAGAAAGGTTTCAGGTCATGGCTGAGGGAGACATTTTGAGTTGAGATGGAATTGGGAATCTTGGGAGTCTCTGTTGGGTATAGTCCTCATGGTAACATGGGAATAGTAACTGCAGAGAAGCATCACTAAGTATCTGTGGAGAGCACCCTCATAACACAGGTGACTGGGTTGGCACATGCATAGGGTGAAATAATCATACAAGATGAGTAGAACACTTCAGGCTCAAACTCAGGTATGGGATTATTCGTTATTCTTTCCACCCAATCAGAGACCTTAGGTGCAGTACCCAGAAGGGTCTTGCCTCAGTGTAGAGAAATCCCTAGGTTAAGTATGGCCCCAGTCCCACTTGAAAGCAGGACTTCAAGGAGCCACACTTTTCCCAAGGAATTTAATTTCAGCCAAGAGCATAACTTGAAGAATGCTTACAGAAATATCAGCATGTCCAGTGCAAAAACATAAGACTTTCACTGCTTGGCATCAAGTAAAACATGCAAAGAATTCAGTGAGGCAGAATATTTTGATTCATAAAAATAGAATAAATCAATCAAGCCTAATCTAGAACTCACACAGATAATAGAAGATGAGAACATTAAAATAGTTCTGGCTACCATACCAAAATTATTTTAGAAGGTAAATAGAAACAAGGAAGAAAATAAAACACCCAAATCAAACCTTCAGTGAGTAAGAATCAAAATATCTAAGATGAAAAACAATCAGACAAGATTAATAATACAGTGATATTGCCAAAGGAGAGGCTAGTGAACCTGGTGGTACAGTAGTAGAAAATCTCAACAATGAAACCCAGAAAGAGAAAACTATTTTAAAAATGGAAATAATATCAAGGAGTCATGAAATTACTATAACTGGCCAAGTATTCATAGCTCTGGAGCCTCCAAAAGAGAAAAGGAATAGGAAGGGGACAGTATGGAAGCTCAGCAAATCTCAAAAACAATAAAAAAAAGAAAACCACACAGAGGTACCTTGTAATCTATTTGATAAAACCAATGATGAAAGGAAAAATCTTAGGAGCAGCCAGAGACAGTAGACACAGTATTACAGAGGAACAAAGATACAAATGGCAATAACACTGATTGACTGATTGATTGATTGACTGATTGATTCTTCTGGGACAGGCTCTCTCTTTGTATTGTAGGCTCATCTTGAACTCACTGTGTAGCCTGAGTTGGCCTCAAACTGTTGTTGATCCTCCTCCCTCAGCATCCTGAGAGCTGGGATCATAAGTGTGTGCCACCTCATTCAGCCAAAAATAGGTTTTAGAACAGAAATAATGGGACCCAGGAGACAGTGGAGTGACACGCTAAAAGAATTGAAAGTAAGCCGGGCATGGTGGCACATGCCTGTAATCCCAGCACTTGGGAGGCTGAGGCAGGAGGATTGTTGTGAGTTCCGAGACCAGCCTGAGCTACAAAGTGAGCTTAAGGCCAGCCTGAACTGCATAGTGAGACCCTGTCTCAAAAAGACGACAAAAAAAAAAAAAAAAAAGAATTGAAAGTAAAAGCTGGGGTTCTGTAGAATTTGATTTATACAGTGAACATATTTTTAAAACATAAACTACAAAATATCCTTCTGACAGAAGAATGAATTCATGTCATATGCAGAAAAATGAAAAATGGAAGGATCTGGAGATAGAAGGTTAAGTGAAATAAAATAGATAAAGAAAGTTAAGTACCTCATGGTTTCTCTTGCACAAGAATTTCAGAATAGTAAAGTATAGAGTTTTGGAGATGGGGAAGATGATCACGGGCCAAGTGGGGGGTGAATGTAGCGGTGAGAGGGATAAAAAGTGGGGAAGTATGGCCTGTATGTGTCAGTATCTCCAAATGAATGTAAATATTTTGCATTCCATATCAATAAAAAAGGAGTAAAATGAAGAATCCAGCAGATATAGACCAGAAGAAATGTTAAAGCAAGTTCTTCAAGCAGGAGGGAAAAGCAGTAGATGAAAATCTGAGGCAGGGCATCCCCCACCATCTCTCAGGAGCTATTTATTCCTAGTCCCCATTCCTTTTCCATACTCCTTTTCTTCAATCAATCTTTGTACCCTGGACCTCCATTGCTCCTTCGAATTCATTCTTTGACTTCAGGGCACACAAACCTGGAGATCCCTATGTCACTGAGAGACTGGAATGGTGCCTGAGAGGTGGAGATGCGTGCTTGGAGTCCTAGCACTCAGGAGCCTGAGGCAGGAGGGTCTCCAAGAAGAGTCTGAGGCCCAAAGGTAGCCTGAACTACATAGCAAGACCCTGTCTTAAACTAACTAACTAACTAACTAACCAACCAACTAGGTGTTCATTTTTGGAATGAGTGACCTTATGTATAAATCCATCAATCACTTTCCTAGTTGTATGGTACAGGTATATATACCAATAAAAGTAAAAACTTTAAAAAACTTTAAAAAGAAAATCTGAATGTACGTACAATAAAAGAAGTATACTAGAACTTGAAATTACATGCATATGTATATGCACTACTTTTCCTATTATCTAAAGCTTTCAGAAAAACAAACAGAAGAATGAAGCAGGAATAATAAGAATGTATGGTGGAATATGTATGTGTAGATGAAAAAAATGAATTGTTCAGCCTGTTTACATGTGACGTGACTATTAATGTGATTAGGTTTAAGTCTGCTATCTTGCCATTTGTTTTTCATTTGTTCTTTTATTTTCATTTGACCTTCTGCTAGTCACCTTGACACTATAGCCATTTTTTACTTTGGTATCTTTTATATGCAAGAGAGAAGAAGTGATCTGTATAATTGCCACACTTATAATTTGAAAATTCAGGAAAGCACATAATAGGAAACAGTCACTCAACATACAGAAAGTGCCATGGTGTGGGAACCTGCGGCACATGTGCTGCAGTGGGCTGTGTGTATCCTTTTCACTTATGTGTTTGCTGCAGGGTCTCACTATGCATCTTGGACTCCTAGTGTTCCTTCTGTTCAGCTTCCCCAGCACAGGAATTAAAGGTGTGCCAGACTTGGTCACAGGCTCAGCACACCCTGGGGGCAGGGCAGGTGTGGCAGTAGGGACTGGGGATCAAACTCTGGTCCTTGCACTTGCCAGAGCAGGCGCTTAGTCTGCTGAACTGTCTTGCCAGCCCTGTTTGTATCATCTTTAAAGCTCTAAAAGGTTCACCATTCCTGGATGGCTGAACAAGTGCTTTTTACATTTCTTCTTCTTCTCTCTTTTTTTTGCGGTGCCTGGGATTGAACTCAGGGCCCTGTGCGTGCCAGGCAGGAGCTTATTCTGAGCTATCGTCCCAGCCCCACATTTCTTGCTTCTAATCAACACTTGGTACCAATTAATAGAATGTCCTATGCTGGATTAGAGGGGTGATAATTTAAGTATCTGATAATTTTTCCTGAAAAAAATCACATTCACAAGATGAAAGTATCAAACCAGGAGTTTATTATGTATAATCACACACCTTAACACATTGCACTTTCATTACCTAACAATCTGGGAGCAGGAAGGAGGAGTGCACCCCGGCAAGAGATTATGGAAGAAACAAGCATTGTACTGTGCCTACATATTTGAGTAATGCTACTGCAAGGGGGATGCAAAACCAGGCTTCAGGTTCCAGAGCAAAAGAGATTTTTTTCACCCATTCTCACTGGGCCCCTCGGCGCTGCCGGAAATAGCGATTGTAGGCAGCGTTGTATCCATAAACCATGGCATAACGTTCGCAAAGCTTGTAGTCATCACAGGCTTCCCGATTGAGCTCATAGGCAGGCTTGCTGCGTTCTCGGACTCTGGAAAGTGCAAAGAGAGGCCAACAGTGAGAAGTATAGAAAGAAAGGAGAAGGAAAAAGAAAAGAAGAATAAAGGAGGCCTAGAGAACTGGAGAGAGTTCTCCTTGCCAATATCAAGGGATATTTGAAGAACAGAGGAGGTAAATGCAATTTTTTTGTTCAGTTTTAATGAAAACAGATGTTTTCTTTTTCTGTCCTATCCTTTCCTTCCTTCTTCCCTCTGCGTTTTAGTCTTTTGCAAGAGTTTTCTAAGTAGTCGGATGCTTTCTGTATTCTACTTTGAAATTCTTTGATTTTTGAGACACAGTTGGAAACAATTTGCGAAACCCACTTCTCAGTCCATTCAGATCTGGGACACTGCAGTGGAAGAAAAAACCCCACCATGAACCCAAGGTCAAGTTCCTTCACCCACCTCTCCTGGGCTTTAGCACGCCATCTCTGCTGCGGGGACATAAAGGTGTTAGCATTTCTTCTGTTAAGGAAGGGACCTTCAAACAGAAAACAAGTTAAGTGCCATTTTAGGGAAAGAGCAGCCAAAAACATTTCAGTGATTGTGCAAATGTACTTAAAAGCTCATTAATTTTCTGTACTTTATGTAACCAGAGACAGGCAAAAATCAAAGAGCAAGATAAAGCAGATTATATAATTTGCCCATGGAAGGAAATGAATAACCTATTTCTGTCTTAGAGATGCATCTTGGGCAATGACAATTTTTGTTTGTTTTTATCTCTGGGCAGTCACTTTGCCTTTCGCAATTGTACTCACTCCTACTTAGCACGGTTTAGTTTATTTGAGGAGAAATTCTCTCTGTCTTGAGAACTTATAAAGCATAATTTAAATGACTAGTAAGTGAGCAGTTTCAATGCTACAAAGATAGTCCACATGTTAAAAACAAGCGTGCTAAGCTGCCTGTCAGTGTACCGGATGCCTGTAAGCCTAGATGCACCATGGCTTTCCATTTGCTGACGCCTGCGGTCTCCAGCTCTCGCGGGCTGTCCTTCTGGTCTTTGCCATGTATGATTACTCCTGCTTTTCCATTTATGCGGCTGGTGTGGTGCCAGCTTCAGATTCCCACATGAGATTTTATGGCTCCTAAGTTGAAGGTATTTTAAGTGTCATAGGAGACTGCTGCAAATGTTAAACATTGCTTATTTGGCAACTTTTACATGAACTTCAGTTTTCCAAAGACAGGCCCTTTCTGTTACATGTCCTGCCACCGTGTTTATTTTCAAACAGGGAGAGGTTCTTTAGTGCCTGAGATTGAAATAAGGAAACCAAATATTCACTTACTAATTTCATAGGATTCCATGCTTTCATGAGATTCTGGAATTGAAAAAAAACAAGATTGATTATGTAGGTTGTTTGCTTTTTTTCACATGCTGCTAGAGTCTAAACACAGGTGGAAAGAGAAAAAGGGTCAAGTGTGAAGAACACATTTGGAAATTGTTTTATGACACATTTCAAGCATATAGGACTTAGGCGGGTTTTGTACAGATTTTTCTATATTTATCTGATTTGTTGAAGGAGGTAGTGACAAATCTTGGCTAAAGTTTCCCAGCGTCTGAGAGGGCTTCAGACAAATGCAACCCAACATTTTCAGTGCTGCCCAGAAATCTCCAGGGAGCCTTTTTCTGTCCATTATTTGGAGAATAAGGTCAAGGAAGGATAGAGAGTACAGAAACAGGTAGGCCTTTCTACGTGGAAGATTCAAGTGCTTGGCCGGGCTGGACCAGGACAGGTTCCTAAGAGGGCTCCCAAAACTTCCTTAGAATTCACGTTAAATTGGCAGCCACAGAAACCATGGTCTCCAGCGCACTCCCGGGGTATGAGGCCAGCACAGAGAGCATGTCACAGCGAGGCCTCTCACCTTCTACAGTAGGTACATTAGAGACCAAGAGGCTGCAAAGGTGAGCAAGTGAGTTCACTTGGGAAGTTGGAAGGGAGATGTCCAAATCAGATTATCTTGAACGGAGAATTTGTGTATATCTTCAAGGGTGAGAAACATAATACTTGGGTTGATAATGTTAGTTAGGCTTAAAAAGAGCTAAAATGCCTGGATAATGGAAGTATAAGGGGAGAATCATGGAAATAATTTAGCTCCCAATTTCCTTTTATAACATTTGAGCAAATGCAGACTTAACAACATATGAATGCCATAGATAGTTGGTTTTTTTTCTTGACAACAGCAGTTGTGAAATTGAATCCAGGAATGCTTTAAAATAAAACTTCTGAAATTCTTGAGAAAAAAAAAAAAACACTTTGTTTTGAAATTAATTCCCTGTATTTATGCCATTATCCTGTCCCCAGAAAGAATTCTACTTCATACTTCCCATGAAAACTTAAAAGTTTTTCTCAAAACAGTAAATGATTTGCCAAGTAGCTTTAATCCACTGATATTAGAGTCTAAAAAAAAATATTCTTAAAACTAAGATTGCAGGACTGGAAATTTGGTGTCTTCTTTCTGAAATAGCTGTTTTAGATGTACTGGGATATACCTCCAGAAGGACTAGACTGTTAAACTTCTTATAAACATCTAGATATTTCAAGCATGGACTAGACTGGATTATCCATGTCCACAAAGACCAGGAAAAGTTAAATTCATACACTCTGAGATACTCACAGAGAAAGGAGGACAAGGAGGGGGAGGAACAGCAGCAGTGAATAGAAGTTAGAGATAGAAAGGGAAATCAGGAGAGAGAGGGACTGAGGAGTGCAGGGTTTCTCACCGTAGCACAGAGTCAGCACAGCCAGGGCAGCCAGGATGGTGAGAAGGAGCAGGCTCCTCATGGTGGCTTGAGGGTCCCTGGGTGGGTCTTGTGTCTTGGCAGGCAGCAGTAGGGAGAGGCTCCTACAGGCTGTTGGGGAAAGGCTGAGTTTTTATAAGAACCAGAACAGCTGAAAGGGGAGGAACCAATGGGAGTGGGCTGGAAAAGGTGGGGACTGGTTGGCGCCCAGCTGGCCCTGGGACTCTTCCCAAATATTCATTCCTTCCAGATATTATCTACTCTGAGTGGGCAGCTTTCCCTCACTCCTGGATCTGACTGCACTGTATCGGGGTGTTGCCTGGGCACAGAAGTTGTGGCCACCCTGTGTTTAGCCAGAGCTGGGCAAAAGTCCACAGAAAGGGGAGTTGCCACCGCACAGGTTTGCCTTTCTGCTTTCTTCCCTGCTCTAACCTGCTGGCCTTGCTTATTGGTAGGCTTTTTGGGTTTGCTCTATAGGCAGAGCCATAGTAATGTTTTGTCTTCTCCCCTATAGATGGAGGACAGGTGTTGGGGAAGGAAACACTACACTTCTTGTGCTGGTCACACTGTAGACATCTCTGCAGTGAGGTTGAATCATCATTCATCAATGAATGAAGCATTTGGCTGGTGATACACATCTCTGGCAAATTTCTCCCCAGGACTCAGCTAGTAGGGATGTCTGTCCCCTGGCCCCCCTTCCATCCTGTCCCTTAGCTAGCCTCCTTTTTTTTTTGGCATAACATGGAACATGTATTTTTCATCAAGTATTGAGATACTAAACTCTAAGTCCGTATAGAATATGAAGAAGAAAAAAATAAAAAGAAGGAATGTACTCTTATATACATTTACATAGATATTTAGAAATCCATCCATATACAGCATAGTAGCATTGTAGCATAATTGTCTTGTGACATTTTTTTGTCTTAGTTTTCATTTACTACCCTTTGAAAAAGGGCAGTATAGTACTAGCTGGTATGTCATGACAAGAAGTACATATTTAGAAGACCAGAACGACAGGCATTTGGAGTGTGACCCTTCTATTACACTTTGTTAACAGTTGCTTGGTTCACAAGTATAAGGTACATAGTCGGAGTGAGAATCCTGCTAGTTTCAAAAACCTTCTGATGTTTCTCAGGATCATTGTCTTACCCATCTAGTGTGTATAAGTGAGTGGTCTTGGCTCTTTCATGTTTCTCCTTGCCCTCACCTCATTGTCTAATCCTCAAGTTCTCGCTTTCCTTTTCATTGTTATACATTTCTATTTTAGCCAGCCTCCTTGTAACTTTCTCCTCTGGTTTTGTGACATTAGTCTGGACCTCTGCCCCGGTGATTTCTCAGACTGATATTCTTGATGGAGAAGGGCAAGGAGAAGGGGGCAATCTTCTGCTTGGAGCCTTTGTCTTGCTAATTCACAACCTCAATAGGTTTGTAGTGAGTGGCAGATGAGCTGTCAGGTGCTGTGCTTGGTGCTGTGCTTGGTGCTGTGTGGTAGTTGCAGACTGCACCCTTCCCTGAGGAGGGAGCCAGAGCTCCAGACTATGTCCCTAACATCTTCCCACACAGGCTTTCAGAATCATGTATCTTCACTATATCCCAAAGCCCCAGGGAGCTGTTCTTTTCTCACAGGACGACTTCAATCTGGTGCCTCTGGTTACCTGTAAAGATTGCCTGCTCTTCCCGGGAAGTCAGAAAACCCATTCCAGTGCATACAGCTCTGTTGTTTGGGAACGCAAAAGTCTTTACAGACAAACAGACTTGATTTTCAATGCGCATAGCAGATTGCAGAGGATCTACAACCTTGGGACCTCTGATTCCTGAGTAGATCAACCCAGGTCCTGGGCTGTGGGTGTGCTGTCCACCCACTTTTCCTTTTGAAGACATGGTCTGGCTATGTAGTTCAGGCTGACCTTGAATTTGCAGGAATCCTCCTGCCTCAGTCCCCCAAGTGCTGGGATTATAGGCATGTGCTTCCATGCTTGGCTGTACTTTCTACTTCTGATTTCAGGGAACAGTGGTGAACATCTAGCTGGAGTCTGATGTTTCCCTGTTTTTGTCAGATGGAGATAGAGTTTTCTCTCTATGTCCTGCCCTATGAAGAGGTTTTACAAATGCTGAAAGATTCTTTATTAAAATGAATTAGGTCAACTGCAATCTGGAAGATTCTTGGGATAAAATCTTAAAATGAACCCAAAAGAAGACAAGATATATTTATTCCTGACAAGCTCAACCATCATAATTTCCCACTAAAAACATTGGTGTTTGTGCCCCTCTTTAAATCATAAATTCTTAGAGTTGCTTCTGTGTCCCTTTTTTTTTTTTTTTTTGCAGAACCGGGGATTGAACTCAGGCCCTTGCACTTGCCAGGGAAGCGCTTATTCCACTGAGCCATCTCCCCAGCCCTTCTGTCTCCTTTTTCCCCAGATAAATCACCCAAATTATTACATTATCAATAAATAGTTTAAAAGGCAGGGCCAGTTTACTACATTGTATGACTGAGGATCAACTAGCTAACCATGAGTAAGCATTATGTATGTAATTAGCTTAGTTAAAATAATATAATTCAAGATCAGATTCAGTGTTTCACCCTTAAAATGAGTAGGTCATTCACATCCTAATCCTTTTTCCAGAAAATAGCTCTCCTTTTCCACATGTAAACATGTGATTTCCCTCCCCCTCATCTGCATCTCTTTCCCTCTTCCCCTCTTCTTCCTCTCAGTATTGTGGATTAAACCCAAGGCCTTTGTAGTGAGCTTCCTCCCTAGACATTTAATTTTTTTTTTAGAAAAGCACAACACCTGGGCCTGAGGTGCCAGCCCTGCCACCAGGCACTCTGAGATGGCAATTGAGACTGGGTGTGGTGGTGTGCACCTTTAATCCCAGCTCTTAGGAGGCTGTAAACAGGTGGGGTCCAGTCTAGTAGTGAGATCCTGAACACCTTATAGACCCTTTCCTAAAATAAAAAAAAAAAAAAAAAAAAAAAGGAAAAACACAACAAAAGACTTTTGAGATAGAGTCTTAGTAGCCTGAGTTTGAACCTGCTACATTGTTTATTTGCAATGCTGGGAGTCATACCCAGGGCATCATGTATGCTGGGTAAGTGCTGTGCCACTGAGCTATATCTCTAGCACTAAGCTAGTTCTTTGTTTTTATAAAAAGCACTTGGAGCACTTCAAGATGCAGGGATGGGCTCTACATTGGAAAGGGCCAATGTGGACTCACGGAATGAAGGTAGAAGAAAAGAGTGAAGCTAGGAGGAAAAATGATGGGAGAAATGAAGAGACTTGCAGAGTTGGTTTGATGGGTAAATTTTAGGTGCAGTTTGAGTTTCAGAATGAAAATCTTGGAGATGACTTTAGCATGTTAGACATATTAAAAGTGAGATATGAGAAAAGATAAATAAAAATTATCTTGGTTATGAATAGAACTGAGATGATAAACATTGCTTGGAAATTACAATGAAATATTAGAACTTTAAAAAATTAATTTTGGCTGCCAGTTTGTGTTTTCTTAATTAGGACATGTTGTGAAGATTAGATACGTAAGGCTCCACCCTGTCCTAGGATTTTGGATAATTGTGAAAAATATTTACAAAAGAAGCTGCCTTTAACTAAAGAAAAGTACTATTTAGTAGGGAGAATGAGTAAGGACACTACCAGAGTGAGAGCAAATTTATGAGATGGTGATTATGATTGATTGCTTAGTTTTTCAAATTTTGTGGGAGTGTCTTCAAATGTAGTCACAGAGAACTTTATTATCTTATTCCACTTGCTCTTCAAAGAGGAAAACAGAAACATGACCACCTTTGCCAATGCCCACAGTAGACTTATCCATCTGTTTTAGCCATCCATGCATCCATCCACGCATCCATCCATCCATCCATGCATCCATCCATCCATCCATGCATCTATCCATCCATCCATGCATCCATCCATCCATCCATCCATCCATTCATCCATGCATCCATCCATGCATCCATGCATCCATGCATCCATCCATCCATCCATCCATCCATCCATCCATCCATCCATCCCTTCATCCATCCATCCATCCATCCAACATACCAAGCTCCTACTTTGTGACAACTGCAGGTTAGAAATATAGTGGAGAGAGATACAGATATAGGTTCTACTCTTCTGTGTTATGTGTGCTTTTAGAATACAGATTTATTTGTGGTGCCTCTAACTTAAAAACTGGTTCAACCTGAGAGAAGACAAGGTGGTGTTGTTTTCTCACTGGGCTGACCTTTCCTGTGGCTGCTCAGAGAACATCTTTGCTTCCACAGCACTGAGAAAAGCATTGAGAACAAGCTCAGATAGCTCTGAATTCAAGAAGAGATTGTAGAAAGGGAAGCTTGGCAGAGCTGCTAGGAATTCATGTGGGGAGATATTTCTCAGAAAAGTATATTTACTGGAAGATATACCAAAAAAGTTAGACATCCCTTTCTATGCAGTGTTTCTGCGTTAAAAGAGTGGCACAAGAATAATTTTAATGTATTTTTTCTGCAAATCTACTTCTTCTCCTTGTCCTTGCTTGTCCCTGCTGTCTCTCTTTTTCAGATGGTTAGGCATTTGTCTCTTTCAGGAATTTTCCTGGCTCCAGTTTTTTTTTTTTTTTTTTTTTTGCCTGTTCCATGAGATTCAGCTTTTTTACAGAATGTTGGCTTTATGAGTTCATATTATTTTTCTACTGAGAGCACCAAGACTCTAACCCTTGCCAGCAAAAGAGAAAAGCAAATGGGAAACAAGTTAGTAGGCAGCAATCTTGAAGATAAAATCAGAAGTCACTTTCTAGGACGTCAAATGATGATGAATTGAGAGACAGAAACCTGGCCAACTTTGTGGGACAGTGTGGCTGTAAGATCTTATTATTTTAAGAAAAGCTACTTGAGCAGATTCTGCATGTCCAAATCCTTAATTCACATACATCCCCAGGCACAGAGTGCCTGATTCTTTTTCTTAACTTGTCTTAGCTGAGCTAAGTAAACATAAAGTTTTGGCAAACTCAGACTCAGAAGAACACTTAGGCAACCATGGGCAGAAAGGGAAGGGAACAGAACTCCTGGGTGGGAACAGCTGGGATTTTTATCTTCATCCTATACAGATTATTTCATTCACCCTTTTTCTTCTTATTAAAACCTTCTTTTTTTTTTTTTTTTTAAGATCATGTTACTTTGGTTAATGTCATAGTGCGGCCCATGTATTAAAGCTTGATCCTTAGGATGGTGCCATTGAGAGGAGGTGGAACCTTTAGGGACTGGAACCTCCACAACTGTGAGCCATCAGTTGTGATATGATAAATTTATAAAGCCTTTTCTCTTTATAAATTTATCATCCCAGGCATTTTGTTACAGTGATGGCTAACACAGACAACAAATATCAAATAAGGATTTTGCAGATATCAAGTAGTAGTATTGTATGTGCAGTGCTTGCTATCTCCTGTTTACTCTGATACTCACTTTTTATCCATTGTGTTGTTTTTATACTAATTCTGCAAACTGAGTGCGACTACACATAACATGAGGAATAAAATGGAGACTCAAAGAGGTTCAGTGATTTATCCACAGTCACACAGGAACAGGATGGCAAAGGCAGGATTCTAACACAGCGATGTTTGGTGTCAAAGAGCTGAAGTCACTAGTTGGTACTCCAGGATTCTGCCATCTGCTTAAGTAATTCTGTGATTGTGTCCACAGGGTTCCTTGAGCCCTCAGTTTCAGGAATAAGGACATCATTGTACAAAGATAAACATATTTAAAATGATAATTTCTTCAATACCATTCAAAATAGCATAATAGGGCTGGCCAGATAGCTCAGTGGACTAAAAATGCATTTTTAAGCAGAGTGCAGTGGCCGGTTTTGATCCCTAATGTGTCCTGCTGGCCCCACCCCGGGGTGCATGAGATGGCGATTCAGACTGGGCGTGCTGGTGCGTGCCTGTAATCCCAGTGCTTGGGAGGCTGAAAACAGGAGGATCACCACAAGTCTGATCTACTTAGAGAGACCCTGTATTCGCTGTCCTAAAAAATACCAAAAAAAGCCCCCCCAGAACACATTAAAAATAAAAGATTTACCTACATATTACCAGCTAAGCACAGAAAGTTAAGTGACTTATAAAAACAGAGGAAAGTTAGAATCTGTCATCCCAAGCCTCTTGTTTCTTTATTCAGTATTCTGCACATTACGCTACTTTCCAAAATGTGCTCCAGCTCAAATATGTTACTTTCCAAAAACCTTTCAACTTACTTTAGGAATCACCAAGTTTCATCCCAACTTATGAACTCATAGTTGCTGACTCTCAGTTAACACCAATGGTACTGGTGTATGAAGACTGTCATCTCCCAGTGTCTATAAAGCCAATTTTGCGCAGTTACTAAGACCTCCAATAAAAATGGAAATGTAGGCTTACTTTTTAACATGCCCTTTCAGCTCAAGGCAGAGGGTGGATTTTGCCTCCAGTCTTGGCTAGAGATGAAGTTAGATCAAATAATTAAACATTAATGCTTCCTGTCAACAAAATTTAATGTTTTCTCCTTTCTAATTTTTATCTTTCTGGTTTAAAGAGAATATATGTTATGGTTTGAGTTTAGTTGCCGCCCCCCCCCCCCAAGCTTCATGCAGTCATGGAGCGGGGACTTCTAGAGTTTGAGATTAACTCATGATCCACTGGGATTATAGGTCTTAGTACTGCTGGGATTATGGGTGTGAGTATTTCCCCCAGCCTGGATGCAGTTTAAGGAAGAAAGACTGACTTTGTTGCCATTGTTGCTGCTTCTCCTCCATTTTTCTCTTGTTCTATGCCAACACCATGGAAGGCTGCTCTTTGCCATGGGCCACTCTTCCTTGGAGCCAGTTGAATATGGACTGAAACCTCCCGTAACTGTGAGCTAAATAAACTTTTTCTTCCTTCATTTTGGGTGTCAGGTATTAGTCTCAGCAACCAGAGAAGAGTAACTGAGACAGTACAATAATAATTGATAAGACATTAGGAGCAATACACATGAAGAAGAGCAAGAGGAGAGGTACAATCTTGCACACCTATATCTATTAATCTGAGCCACAGATTTGACAATAAAAATACGTAATATAACAGCCATTGTTGATTTTTAGTCTTGTTTTGAAATTCTGTATTGTGTTACTCTGTTTCTGGCTTTGGTTTTGCTTTTTTGTTGTTGTTGTTGTCGTTGTTCTCTTTAAAATAAAAAAAATGACATTAGAAAAGGCTATGTGTTTACTTCTCAAATGCTAGCTGTTATTTTTCTCTGGCTGAGATGTGCTAAAGATTCTCCCAAACTTCTTAGAGTATCTGGCCCCAGTTAGATAGGAAGATACCTTTTATATCTGTTCTACTGTCATGTCACATTTTGGCACTTCCTTGTGGTCTCCCTTCATTATTCAAATTCACTGAGATAAGGTTTGGTTCTCTGTACTCTGACAACTGACACCAAAGGATGGAGCCAAATAACCTGTAGGAATTGAGACAGCTGTTGATGATGTGTAGGAGCTGGAGTCTTAGAGCTGGGATAGGTAAGGAGCATGGGTGATATGGTATGTGTGAGTTGGAGGCAGAGAGGGAGTATGTTTGTTGTCTGTGAAGACAGGAAGGAAAGGGAGAGGATGGGAGCCTTGTTAGCAGGTCTTCGCACACAGAGCCTGAGGACAAAGATGTAAGTTGTCAGAAGTTCCTTTAGAGCAGGTGGAGCAACAGTGAGTGAGGAAAACTGAAGACGACACAATAATGGTAAAGCATTACTTATTAAAAGAAGTTAAAATAACTGGTGACTTTTTTTCCTCAATAATTTTGTTGAAGAACAAATAGCAATGAGACAGTTTCAAATCAAATCAGTAGAACGGATTCAATAATTAATACATTGCATTTTGTTTTCTTAGTGGTTATTTGTTGTGCAAGGTGCAGACATGATATTCTATTTACAAACACCATTAGATCAGATGTCTCTATTCAATGAATTAAGAGAATGTAGTTGTATACCTATCTTTTTAAAGCTGAATTATAGTACAGTTTCAATAATTAATACTTTTTACATTGCCATCTTCCTAGTGGTTATCCATAGTACAAGAAGCAGACAGGATATCCTGTCCAAACACTATTAGTGAAAATCTTTCTTCTCATAGAATTATGTAAAAGTAGCTGCATATTTATCCTAACTGTTCTGTATATACAAATACAGATCGGTCTTTCCTTTGTATCCCCTTTTTTTTGTTTAGTCCTGTCAGAGATGGGTGTTCTATTGGCATTCAATTATTATAGGTGCTTGAATTCAGCGAAACAATCCAACATAGTCCAGCAGTCCACAATAGTAGTGGGTTATCCGAAGAAGTTGTTGACTAGAGCCATTTAGAGCTAAGCATATTATTATGGCTTTATATACCTCATTTTTGTAGTTTTCTGCTAAATGGTTAAGACCAAGATAAAGCAAGACCTATATAAGAAGAAATGTAACTTTTATATCAGATAAGGTCAGTCAGGTACCCTCAGGGTTTATCCTGTATCCCTGTACCTCACTTTGTAGATACCTTGTCAGTGTCAGCCATGTGGATGAGTCACAGCCATTGCTTGACCAATTTGCTCTCTGTGACAGCCTGAGAGAAAGTTTCCTCTTCATGTGACTCTCCTTAGGCACACTATACATCATCAATCCCATTCCTCTGTGGCTCCATAATCTCCTTGATCAGAAAATTTTGGGGCACAGATTGAGATGAAGAAAACAGTTCAAAGAATCAGTGAAGTGAAAAGCTGGTTCTTTGAAAGACTTTTAAGATACTCTTTTTGGAATCCTTCAGCCATAGGCATGTATCTCAATAGGATGTATGTCTCATCCAAGGGTAGTTCTTCAACAAAAATGTAAATTTTTCTTAGAGGAATTTTAACTTTAGCTGATAGCTTAATTGAATGAAAACTCTATGGCTGCACAAATCAGACCTAAAATTCTTCTTATCCTCCAATCTGAATTTATTTCACCTATTATTTGCCTGCTCTTCCAAATCAGAACAAAAAATAAATTAGAATGAGTTTTTCCTCTCTGGCAAGCGCAAGGGTCTGAGTTTAATCCCTAGTTCCACCAAAAAAAAAAAAAAGAAAGAGAGAGAGAGAGAGAAAAAGAAAAAAAAGAATGAGTTTTCCCAGCTTCATTCCATCTTGGTATTCTCTCCATGCTTCTGGTAACTTCTGTGAAAAAGTCCACAGTTAAACCAGATTGGACTTGGAAAGTTGGATCTGAAAAAGGCAAATGCCCTGATGGTGAAGGGAAATGTTTTTTTGAATAAGAAAGTCTAGGAATATGTTTTGGCTCCCTCATCAACTTTTATTCAGTAAGTTAGTTAAGCTCCTGAGCCTTGTATTGCTCAGTGATACAACTGAGGGATGATATCTTTCCCACTTTAGTTCTGAGTATAAAACTCAGGTTCTAGTGCGCACTTAGGCAAACACGCTCTCACTGAGCTGCATTCTCCAGACATAATTAGGGATTAGGGATTATAAAAACCAATTTAGAAGACTGCTGGGTTGATTAAGACAGTACCTGTCAAGTTCCCACCATAACGGGTGGTATGTGAGACCATAGAGCACAAAGACACAATCTCTCTCTCTCTCTCTCTCTCTCTCTCTCTCTCTCTCTCTCTCTCTCTCTCCTTTCTCTCTCTGTCTTTCCCTCCTGCCTATTCCTTAGTGTTACTTCTACCTCCCCTATCACATCCACAGAACTGGGATCTGACCTTGCTGGTGACAACCAAAGCTGAGGAGACATGAAAGAGTGAAAAGCAAAGAGAGAGAGAGGGACTGAATCAGTGGCTACTCATTCAGTGGAAACAAAAGACAAAAGTGGAATCAAACATCACCACCACTCAATAGTTTTGTAGATGTTGAGTGAGTTGTTTATATTTTTAAACAAAAGAGTTGGAACAGGCCTCTACAGCTTTGTGCTTTGAAATGACTTCACCCTTGAAGTGGATAAACAAGATAGAGAAATTGTTATATAAGCCTGTGTTTGAAGGAACTCTCTGTTCTTAATACACTTTTGCAAATGGTCCTTCCAGGCTAAGTGATGTCTGAATGTCCACACCTAGGCCTGAAACCACTAACGAGATGACCTGCAAAAGCTCCATTCAAATCTTGGCCTGCTAGCCAGCCCTGTCTGCTGCGACTTCCCAGTTGTAGTCAAATAACTTCATTCACTCGAATTGGATGTCGATATGCTTTGAAGTCCTGGGAACAAGAAAAGCAATCTCTCTAGTTAGGGTTTGGACAGTGAAAGAAAAACCTCTTTGTAGAGGAGATCTGAAGTTCTGCAATTCTTCTTATTGGTGTCATCATTTAGTTATTGCAGGCTAAGCCATGACATGAAATTGAATAGAGGAAGTTTGGAGAAGACATACATTGGTGTTAGGCAAAGGGTAGCTCAGGGCGTGCCTTTGCTGATGAAGCTAAGGAGTACACAGGCCAGGGACTAAGAAGTTGCTCCCATGTCCAGCATCTCCCTGACAGAATTGTGATGGGGGAAAAAATGCAGTGAAATGGGGTTGGGCTGATCTGTGGAAATTCATTTCAGCCCCACCTTCTGGTTCTGGTATAAATTATTTTATCATTAGTGTTTGAATGTTCATGTTCTTGCCCTGGACTCTGGTTCTTCTAATTTTATCATTCTCTCTTTTTGTTTTTTGTTTTTCTCTCAAGCCTACGTCATTGCTCTCCTGTCATTATGGAACTTTGAAAGAAACTTCCATTTTGTCAAAAGAATGAAAGGAATGTTTCCCTTGGTTACTTTCTCAGTCGTCTGGTAGGGAATATCTGAGTGGGAACAAGAATAGGATCATGGGAAGGGAAGGGAAGGCAGGGAAGATGAAGCAAAGGGAACAAGATGTGATTTTATTTGATGCGCTCTGTTCTGAGACAGCACCAGGCAGGCAGGTGACAGGGAGATGTCTAGGGCACAGGGTCATTGGGATGAGGATCTAAAGGAGAGTTTGTTTATCTTGTTTCTCCACCAGACTGTGAACTCTTTGAGGTTAGTTGCCCGATTTGACTCATCTTTGAAAAACAGAACAGCTTCTACTGCTCACTGAGTAAGGTCCTCATCTCTCTCTTCCAGGCACCTCCCAGCTCTCTGACTGCCTAATGAGAAAGTGCAAAAGAGCCAGGGCTTCGGAGCCAGGAGGCCCTTGTGAATTCTCCATTTTTCACTCCCAGATTTCAGCCCTCTCTCTTTGCTCGTTTTATCTGGAAAAATGGGGCTGATCATGGAAAGTAATTGACAGACTTGTAGTGGGGACATGAGAAAGTAGCTGGCACAGTGCTGGTGTTTAGTAACCATTCCAGGAAAGTAGCTGCTACTATTACTTCTAATTAGCAATATAGACCTGGGTAAGTCATTTCCCCATTGTAATGTGTGAGTGATAATTATTTTATATATTGTTCTAAAGATACAATGAGATGAACCTTATAAACACCCAGCAAGTATCTGCAGCATGGATGATACTCATTAAATAGTTCCATGGGCCAGCCAGATAGCTCAGTGGATTAAAGCACCTGCTTAGCAGACACAGGGACTAGGGTTCAATCCCTAGCATGCCTTGTGGTGCCAGTCCCGCCCCTGGGGCACCCTGAGATGGTGATTGAGACGAGGCATCTGTAATTCCAGTGCTTAGGAGGCTGAAAAACAGGAGGACCACTACCAGTCTCATCTGCGTAATGAGACCCTGTAGACCCTGTTACATTATAAAAAATTAAAATTAAAAAAAATAGTTCCTTTCCTTCTAGTCTCAGCTGTCTTTCCCATTTTTTTTCTCTATTTCCTTTCGTGTCATTTATCCTTCAAGCAAGTGACTTAGAACCCAAGAGGTTCTGCAGTGTTGTCACAAATTTGCTCATTTTATGATATTCTCTTTTTCTGGTTTCCTATCTTTGGCTATAGCAACCTTAGCATCTTTTAAAGTTCAGCTCAAATAATACCTATAACTTCTCTACTTGGTGCTATTTCTCCTTCTTTGAAAGCTCCCATGGCCCAGTTTCCTTTCTGTACTAGCACATGCTATCTTTTTTTTTTTGTTTTCTTTTTATTGAAGAACAAATAGCAATGAGACAGTTTCAAGACAAATTAACAGGACAGATAAATTAATACATTGCAAACTTTTCTTATTGTACAAGGTGCATACATGATATTATACTTACAGACATTATTATAGCAGATGTCTCTAATCAGTCAATTAAGAGAATGTAGCTGTATACTTATTTTGTATAGCTGAATTATATCACAGATTGAATAATTAATACTTTCTACCTTGTTATCTCCCTAGTGGTTATCCATAGTACTAGAAGCCGACATAATATCTTGTCCAACCACTATCAGTGCGAATCTTGCCTCTCATAGAATTATGCAGAAGCACAGCATATTTATCCTAACTGTACCATTTATACACACACATCATGTTATCAAAGCCCTATTTTTTTTTTTCTTTTTTTTAGCAGAATCAAGGATTGAACTCAGGCCCTTGTGCTTGCCAGGGAAATGCTTATTCCACTGAGTCATATCCCCTGCCCCCTACACACACATCATGGTTCTTCCTTTGTATCCACTTTTTTTTGTCTAGACTTGTCAAAGATGGGCACCCCCTTGTTATTAAACCAATTTAGGTGCCTGAAGCACATGCTATCTTTTTTTGAGTTGCAGACCTTTCTGTTTTCAGTTTCACGGCATACTCTCTTCCTAGGTATTGATGCTACAATCACTTACCTTCTTTTCTTTCTTCTCCCCAGGCACATTTATGCACTAGACTCTGGCTCATTATGTAGGAACTGTCATCCATAGAATTAGTTCTTGCCTAAAGAAGAAAGAATTCCTTCACCCAATTTGCGTATTAGCCTAAATGCCTCACGTGAGTTTTCTGACACTTTCTCAAAGGTCTTGCTTGGTTTCGTGGCAGGATGGTAAAGCTGCCTACTTATGCACCCACATTCTACATTGGATTTTTAAGCTTTTCGAGGGAGCTCAGGGTTTGCGTCTCTTCCATCCTGTACCCCTTGTCCTTCACACTTCTCTACTGCTCCATGAATGCTCATTTATGCTTCTTGAACTGAGTGGACCTGCATGCCTAGAACTGTGCTGCAGCCCCTCCAAAGCTAGGTTGAGTTGCTTTTAATGATCTATGACTGCAGTTTCATAATTTTAATGAAAAATTTCTTGAGAACCTGTATGAGTAAATAAAATCTGAAAGGTATAGTAGCTACTGTCAAAGGGAAAGAATTTGTTCAATGGGAAGGATAAAGTAGGATGAAGAAAAGGATAAAGGAAAGAAGGAAAAGAGACATTTATTGTATGTGCAGGATTGCTTGTATAACTACTGCTCATTTCTGCTGTTCTATTAAAGAAGCAGTTAATGCTAAAAATTTTTTATCCTCATTTTTCTTTTTAATTTCTTATAATTTTGTTTTCATTGTTGTTTTGTTCTGGTTTTTTTTTTTTTAACAACCAGTTTTGCAGGTTTATATCTGGTAATGTAAACAACTGATTTGAAAACAACATTGTTCAATACAGCAGCCATTGTTGGCTTCCTGTTACTTTGTTCATTGACATTTTATATCATTTATTAAATGTTATTTTTTTATTTTTATGCATTTGGTTGTTGCAGGGTCTCACTATGCAGCTCTGCTCTCGGACTTGTGGTGATCCTCCTGCTTTCAGCCTCCTCAGTGCAGGGATTACAGGTGTGTGCCATCATGCCTGGACTCTGGCCAGCTCAGCCTGCCTTGGGGGCAGGGCTGGAGTGCCATATGGTACTGGGGGTCGAACTGCAGTCCTTGAACTTGCCTATGCTTGCCTAAAAAGGCACTTTAGCCTGCTGAGCTATCTCACCGGCCCTGTATCATTTCTAATGCTTTTTTTTTTTTTTACTATTTTACATTCATTAAAATTTTTTTAAAAATTCCTCACCTTTAATTCAACTAGACATTCAGTTTTTTTTGTGTGTGTGTGAAGATAGAAAATGACTGAAACTAGAAATACTAAATACAGTAAATTTGTTATGTTCAGGTAAGAGAAAATGCTATTTCAGTCATCTTTTTCTACCTTTGACTTATGTAGAAAATCAGTTGTTAAATTAAATTATTCTTTTAAATGAAATAAAAATGTTCTCCCAAAATTTCCAGATTAAATTATATTGTACAGAATTTCTTTAAGAAAAACTTTAGTGATAAGCACCTGCCCGGCAAGTACAAGGTCCTGAGTTCAATTCCTGACACCACAAAAAAAAAAAAAGAAAAACCTTAGTGAAACATTTGAACAGCAAAATTTCCTCCAGAAGGGTAAAAAGGTTTCGTTACTGTGTTTTGAGTATAAATTCTCCTATTTGTTTTTCTTTATATCTAGATTCATTTTGTTTGGTTTTATGGCAGTGTCTTGCTATATAATGGCTGACCGGCTTTAAACTTATTATGTAGCACAGGCTGGCCTGGAAGTCAGTGATCCTCCCGCCTCAGCCTCTGTAGTGCTGAAATTATGGGTATGTGCCACCACATTTGGCTTTAGAGGTAGAATTTTACTCTTTTGTTCACTGGGGAGAATGTCTATATGTCATATGTGGTTACACAGAGAAATTGACTCCATATATGGTCCCTAACATGTACCAATTATGGATATAGGAAGTTCAGTGGAAGGAAAAGAAAGGATGTATGAGATTTGCAAAGGGTCGGGTTGATTTATTACTTTCCTATTACATCAATACAAATAATTAGTGTTTATGCAGAAGCATTTCATTTCTAGTCCATCAAAACCAGCCTCTCATCTATGCCAAAAAGCTTAAAACAAAGCCTGATTTTTAGGTTGAAAAGGAAAAAAATAAGATGAAGGTAGTATCTATAAGTAGCACGCTGAAAGTCAGTTTGTGGAAAAAGAATACAGCTCTCTTTTCCTTTCTGTGTATGGGCAAATTTTGTACATTTGTGGAATATTTACTCAATAGCTGGAAGGTAGAAACTTTGTCTCCTCTTCCCTTTTCCAGGCGGCAGCTGGGTTGTGCTCGTGGGACTAGGTTTCAGGGCTTCCTTCGCCTCCTCGCCATCTGAACTTGCTCATGAAGTCAGCAGCTGGAGCTGGAGGCCTTCTGGGGATACAAACGCATTCTGAAGACAAAGGTTCCTGAGAACAAGTAGGAGCCCAGACACAGAGACTGGCTGTTCACTGTTCTGTGAGGTCTGGAGAGAAGCAGTGTTCCAGGGCTTGATATTCTGTTGTCAGATGCAAATCGCAAGGACAATGGTGCAAAACTCAAAATGTTCCTGGAACAACCAGAGGTCATTTTTAACCTCAGTTAGTCCTGGGTCTTGGCTTAGATTTCTCAGACCCCACATTTCATGATTGTGTTGTGCTGCTTTGTGCTTGGCCTGGCCTGTGGGAGGTCAGGCTCAGTTCATCTGGCTGGGAGTTTTCCTGTGCAGACTGAAAGATAAGTGAAAAGCCTGACTCACTCCGCATCTTGCCAATGTTTTGTTTTGTACACACACACACACACACACACGCGCGCGCGCGCACGCGCGCGCGCGCACGCACGCACACACCCCAGCACAGGCTGCCTTGAGCAGGTCTGGCAAGGCTGCCTGGAAGAAATGGTTTCCATATGGAGAAGATAAGATGGATTGCCCAAGCACAGGGCAGTTAGAGAATCCCTAGACTTGTTGAGAGGCCCAAGATAAATATCAAGAAATCAAAAGACACCGAAGCATTTCACTTATTCTCTAAATAAATTTATATAGTCCTTGGCATAAGACCTAATCTTTAAACTATGTAGGTCTCAAATGATGCTTTAATGAAAAAATTCCCACTAAAAGTAGGCACCAATATTTTAAAAATAGAGCAAGTGTAAATGTAGGCATTTATTACTCTTATATCAAGTAAAAGGATCTTTAATGAGAGGAATGAAGAGTGCTCAGACAACTAAAGAAATCTGTAACTTCAGTCTCTTAGAAGCCATCATTGCTAGATTTCTAAAATTCACTTTTGTAGGTGCATATAAAATATAGCTTAAGGTGTTATATTGGTACAAAGACTATGGTTTAATTTTTATAAAGTTCTTAAAGGAAATAGAGGCTGAGAGATGTTGCCTGGCATTGTGCAGAGGGATGCCATGGGCTGTTATGCTGAGCTTTACCTGACTACCATGGTTCTCTGTATGTGCTTATATAAATGTGTAGGACAATTTCAATAATTAATACATTGCATATTGTTATCTTCATAGTGGTTATTCATAGTACAAGATGCAGACATGATACCCTGTCCAAACACTATTAGTACAAATCTTTCTTCTCATTGAATTAAGAGAAAGTAGCTGCATATCTATCCTATTTTGTATATGTGCATCACTTGTCCTAAATGCCATTTAAACTAAACTATAGATATCAAAAGAGTGAAGATTACGTTCAACTCATGCCTGTATTCCAGTGTGCCATTGTTTAGCAAATAGTGAACATTTAATAAGTATTTGCTCAGTTGAATTTACAAGTATAAGTTAACCTTTGGTGGTGGGGTAATTTCTATGTATAGTAATGATACTTTATTCCTTTGTCCACTTAATTGCAAATTACATATGGTATACTAGGTACTGTGTTAGAGTTCATATTGTTTCATGAGGAAGTCACATTTTACAGTCTGAGAAAGTATTTGTTTGATTGTCTAAAAAGCATTACACTGTAGAAATGGAGTATATTTTACACTGGAAAAAAACACAAGATAATAGAAAAATAAGAGCTTTATAAGCATGAATCTACCTAACATTTCAATATGTGTGTTCTTAGCATCATAAACTGTAATTGAATCAAGCAATAAGTTACATGATTGAGAATAAAAAATTCTCAAATTAGATATTTCTTTTTTGGTGGAACTGGGGATTGAACTCAGGCCCTTGTGCTTGCCAGGCAAGCACCTATTCTGCTGAGCCATCTCCTCAGCCCTCAAATTAGACATTTTAACATGTTTGAAACTCAGACACTACACACCAAAGGAAGAATATTTGGCACTTTTCTACCACATTTTCAAGATACTCTATATAATGATGCAAAAGAATAATATAATACTACTACTAATAATAACAGTGCCGTCATATCAGATAGCCTATGTTTTCAGATCAAAATGGGATAGAATTATAAGTTAGTGCTACAGAAACAGTAAATATAATACCAAGCATTTTGAAATTAAGTATTACTAAGTTATTCCTAGATAAAGTGAAATGAAAGAAAAAGAAGAGAAGGAAATAGAAGAATGTTTAGATACTGAGGTATTATTTTTAAAATCACCAAGGATATTGAATTACATCCAATCCTGTCTTCTTCATGAGTTCTTTTTTTTTTTTTCTATCGCTGATGTCTCAGTATGGTGAGTTATATTAACTAACCATCTTTATGTAATGAGAATGAATTACCTGATAATGTTCTATTAATTATTTTGATAATATTTTTTGCAGAAAATATCTGTGCTGAAGTTTTGTTAATATGTAATGTAGACTTTCACATCTGAGTTTGCAAATGAGATGGGCCTCTGAATTTCCTTTATTGTACATTTCTTGTTTCATTTTGATGGTAAAATTACACTAGCCTTGCAGTGTGAATTGTATATTCTTTTTTATTTTAAAACTACTCAGAGGAATTTTTTTTTTGGCAGAACGGGGGATTGAACTCATTCCTTGCACTTTCCAGGGAAGTGCTTATGACATTGAGCCATCTCCCTGGCCCCTGCAATAGGAATTTTTAAGTTTTAAAAATATTTCAAGTATTATTTCTATTGTGAATTATGAATTACTTAGTATACTTAAAATGTGCTAAATAGGTTAAAAACGTTTCCATATTGGTTTCTAGTTTGTTGCATGTTGGTAGAGACATTGACTATTTGGTATTCTTTTTTTTTTTTTTGTCTTTTTGAGACAGGGTCTCACTATACAGTTCAGGCTGGCCTTAAGCTCACTTTGTAGCTCAGGCTGGTCTCGAACTCATAACAATCCTCCTGCCTCAGCCTCCCGAGTGCTGGGATTACAGGCATGCGCCACCACACCCGGCAACTATTTGGTATTCTTAAATACTTTCTCTTTTAGCCGAATTCATGAACAATTTTTAACAAATGTTTCCTATTTGTCTAAAAATGTATGCTTTAATTCTTGGTTATAGAGCTGTATATAGGATTATTTTAGTAAGTGTATTAGTAATTGTATTATTCAAAATTCTTTTGATTTTATTAGATGGTTTGTCAGCTTGCTTATTAATGATTAAAATCTGTTCAAATTTTGAATTTCACAAATCTTCACAGTTTTGCTTTGTATATTTGATAGTGTATTTTAGTTTCCACATAAGGTTGGTAGATTCATAGCTTGTAGTGATTGTCCTTCAGGTATGCTTGACAACCACTGTGTGCCTCTTTGTTTTTTAACAGCATTTTTCTCCTTAAAGTTTATAATAATTGATATTAATTTAGCTATTACATTGTTCTTTAGAAAACATCTGCTTGGTGTCATTTCTTCTCTAACTTTTCCTTGTACCTTGATGAATTCTTATATTTTGTTTATCTGTCTTTTTCATGCATATTGATAAAAATTAAAGATGTACACTGATTATCAGTATTGAAATATTTAAATTTATTTCTAAGATATTATTTTATGGTTTTATTTGTTAAGCCTTTTATGTGTATTTTAAAAATTTATTAATAAGATTAATTATCTTATTAGGTGATGTGACTTTTTTGTTTTTTGCAAAAAAACCAGGCAGTGAACTCAGGACCTTGCACTTGGCAGGTGTGTACTTATGTTGCGGAGCTATATCACCAGCTTTTATGTGACAATTCTTTATTCCCCTTTATCCTTTTACTAATTTTAAAATTTTATATAACATATCTGATCTTTAAGAAGATTTTCTTGAATATCAACATTTATATTTAATTTAACATGATCCAACATTAACCAATACTTCTATGTATCTTTTGAACCATTACATGTTAAAGGTTTTAAACTAATTACAATATTCCCATCATCAGTCACAATTGCCAGTGCCTCACATGGGTATTATTTTTTGTTTATATGTATCTTCACTGGTCCTTTAGCACTTTTTTTTTCTATCTTTGTACAACTTTCTGAAGTAATCTTTTATCAACAAGAATTTGTGAACAATTTCGTTATTTACCTATTTATACTGGCTTTCTGTTTCTTCTGTGCATTTATTGTGCACAGAAGGAATAAAATTTTAGTTGAACGTTTCCTTCCATACTTTGAAGGTGTCTTATTTCATCATTTTCTGATTTCTCATGTTGATGCAAAACCCAAGGTCGGTTTACTGGTTGCTTTTATCATCAGTGATTTTACGATGTTTTGGTTCTTTGACTTTGTGCTTCTCTGTAATTTGGATAGATGTGGTTATATTTTTGTTCACATAGCACATCACTGGGCCTCTACTCTACTAATTTGTGTCTTTCTTCAATTCAAGGCTTCATCTTTTCTCTTGGCCAAGAGAGCATTCATCTGCCAGAACAAAACATTAGACCTACTGGGCCCTACCTTACCTTGACGTCTCTGCTCTCCTTTATTCAGTGTCTTTTTTTCTCCCTTGCATTAGATGTTCTCATTCTCATTCTGTCCCTCACGCAGTCTACTTTTTAATCTTTGTACTAAATTATGAGGTCTGCTAAAAATCCTTCCTCCTGTTCCCTTACTTTCTTTTTTGTTTTTATGTCTCCTCATTCCTGGTCACCATGGCTAGTTTCTTCTGTATTTTTTAATTTGGGGTTGAGGGGCTGTTGTGTGACTCCTAAGCAGCCAAGTCTAGATTATCTTTTCAGAATTGTTCTGTCTTTTCTGCAAGTGCCCAAAGGCAGAATTGTGTGTTAATTTATCAACCTGGAAATTCTTGAACATGGAGGTACTGCACACTTAGACCTCAAGGTAAGGTAGGGCCCAGTAGGTCTAATGTTTTGATTCTCATGTGAGAACTCCCCCAAGCCTGACATATTGAGAAGGAGCCATGAAATTTTTGTTCTGGCAGATGAATGCTTTTCTTGGCCATCTACTGTCTTATTTCCTTAGTACTGTTTACTGTACATTACCTGTTTGCTGTCCAGAGTGACAGGTACCGGCTGATTTCAGTGCAGAGACATATCTACTGCAGACATCAAATTTCAGTGTGTGCAACAGCTCACTCTGTTCTCAAGTACAAAAATGTAGCAGTTTTCAGCTTCTATAGACATAGAACCCCTTGGGTTAGTAACAGACCTCAGATTGGGCCTGGGCCTGTGGTGAGCACACCCTTCTTTAGACTTCAGTCAGAAAGTGTTTATATGTTTTCAACTCTTTTGAGTTGGAAGATATGAAAAATGAGCACAAATAACTCTGATCTGTCTGTGAGGATCATTAGAAAGTCCTGTAGCACAGGCTACTCTGTAACAATGGCCTCAGCTCTTTTTTCCTTGTTTGCAGGTCCGTCATCGTGCAGTTTCCCAATTTAGACTGCTTAGAATGTGTAACGAAAGTAGAACCCTTATTAGAGACTTCCTCTTCACTGGAAGTGGTTGTATGAGGTAAACAGAAGAAAATATATTAGTTGGTGCCTTTCTCTCTGGCTAATGATGCTAACAGTAACGGAGGCTATTTACAAGGAAGCATTTAATCCTAGTCACATAATTGTGCATCTAACAGCTACTTCATATGCCCAGTGCTTTTTGTAACACAGCTTTCCTCATCTCCATTTTTCATCAGATATATTATTCTTAGGCACTGACTACACTCACAGATTTATATTGATTAATAATTACAAATACCATTTCATTCTTTCCTGGAGCACAAATTCATTTTTAGCATAAAAGCCACTTCTCTCAACTTGATTCATGCAGATTTTCCTTTTCACCCTCAGAATTGTTCTGTCTTTTCTGCAAGGGGATATTCACTCGGTTCTCGGCACCAAGGCTCCTGGGTAAGGCAGGCAGAAACTCTACTTGCAGAGAGATTAATTCTAGGAGAGGGAGCAGACAGTAAATAAAAAGAAGTAAATACTTTTATAGGAGATATAGTAAATGCTAAGAGGGAACAGAAAGTTCCGAGCAAGGACTTCGCAGGTGTGCGCGTGTCCCCCTGCTCACATTTGGATGCAGCTGGGTTGGTTCACCCTCCCCCACAGTTGTACCTCAGTGCGCTGTGCTGTGCTAAGCAGCGGGGGCACTACCTGGAAGGGGGTGCACGCAGCTCTGCAGAAATGCAATTACCATGAAAACGCATGATTTTAAATATTGATAAAATTAATGAAGGAAACATAGCTATAAAAGCATGATAGAGGATCCAGATTTAGTTTAAGGGTGGGAAAATATTTTTTTTTCCATATCTCAAGTGGGGAATCTTTATTTTTAGTATCATAAGGTCATGTGCAGGGCAGAAAGCAGGGGTGACAGCACTTCTGCATTGTACCAGTGAGAGGAATGGGGACATTCTCCGTGGGGAATGCTACCATATACCGCATTCAAGTTCACAAGTGTACAAGATACCCCAGGTTTTCTTCTTGAAGTCACAGTGTTAATTTCAGCCTGTCTTTATCATGGCCATTGGCTGCAGATGAAAGGGAAAAAAATTCTTTTGAGAAAAATATTTGACCTGAAATTTGAGGTAGAAGAGTGAATTAAATGGATAAAGTGAGGAGGAAAAATAGGAAAAGCAGAGTCTTACAGACTGAAGGGGTGGTAATTATATAAGTGACAGGTAGAACAAGACTTGCAGTATTTAAAGTCATGAGGCTGTGGGAAGAATTAGGCAGGCCCAGGTGAAAATGCAGAAGACATAATAAAAAAAAAGTCCAAATCTTTTTTTTATCAAGTATTTATTTATTTATTTATTTGTTTGTTTGTTTGTTTGTTTGTTGGACACAGGTCTCACTATGCAGTTCAGACTCATAGTAATCCTCCTGTCTCAGCCTCTCCAGCACTGGGATTACAGGCATGCATCACCACACCCAGTCTTGGGGCTGGCACGGTGTGCCCAGGCTTCCAGCCAGCACAGCCTGGGTGCCAGGGATCGAACTTGGGTCTGTGCTCTTGCCAACTAGTTGCTTAGATCACTGAGCTATCTCCCCAGCCAAAATCGCCAAATCTTAATGGAAATTGGAAGCCATTGAAGAGCTGTGAGAATGCAAAGAGGCACAATCAGATTGTAGCTTTTATCAATGAATATGGCAACACTGTGAGAACACAGAGGGGCAAAAGTTAACGTAAAGAGATCAGGTGGGGTGAACCATTGCGGTAGTGTAGGTTCAGATGATACAGCTTAGATTAAGTTGATGTTTGATAGGGCCAGGGATATAGCCCAGTGGCACAGCGCCTGCCTGGCAAGCACGAGGTCCTAGGTTTGATTCCCGGTACAAAAGAAAAAAAAAACATGTCTTAGAAGGATATGGTGTTAATTTAGGAGATAGAGGTGAATCATTAAATATGAGGATTAAATATGAGGATAAGGGTCTGGAGTTAAAGATGACTTTTCTATTTCTGGATTACATAGTTAGAGCTAAAGTAGTTAATAGTTTTCAGGGAGAAATAAAAGTGGGAGTGTTGAAACATTTTGGGGATTCCTAGACAGAAATATGGAATAAGTGATTGGAGTTTATTATCTGATCTGCACTGGAGATAGATACAAGTTTTCAAGTCATCAGCTTATGTAGTAAAACATTTATATTCAGTTTCAAGATAAACAGAAGTACTCTTTTTCCATAAATGGGTCCCCAAGTCCATCTTCCACCATGGAACCAAGTAAGTAATAGGGATGGAAGAAAAGGCTGAATCCTAAGGAACAAGTGAGTATTATTTCCCTTTTCTTATTCTTTGTTTACTCTTTCATGACTAATAATAATAAAGTCAAACAATATGTTGCAAAATTTCAAGAAAATTGAGTTAAATTTAGAGAATTTAAACCACACGATCCAGGATGATTTGCATAGAGTAGGCGATCGGTACACAGTTGTTATTTGGCCACGTCCTGCTGAAAGTATTGCTAAATCACTTGCTTGTATTAGATTTGTTCTAAGAAACATATCCATGGCCACAAATACTTCTTTGCTCCCCTTTAAGAAGAGGAAAGAAAGCCCTGTTACTCCCACTGGCTGAGTTAGGCTATACAAGCAGTTCAGTGACCTGGTATAACTTCAGACCCAAAATTTCAGTCTGTCACTTAGCCTTCAGTGGCCATGGGCCTCCTTGGCTAATATAATTTGGCAAATACAAAGTGTTTTATGATGGAGGCCATGTGGAAAGAATTTGGTAATTTTGCAAAAGACTTTGCCAATGTTTTTAACTACTCACCTTCCCAAATACTCTGCTCCAGGCAAATTAATTTACAAATATATTTTCCATGTCTTTTTCCATTCTTCTATCTAGGGACAAAGGACTTGGCATGATCACAGCCCCACCAGCCTCCAGGGATGACAGCTGAGTCATTCAGAGAGACCAGGAAAACAGGATTTGGAAAGCAAGTTCAAATTACTGTCAAGGAAGAGACTCACGGGCTACAACTAGAGGAACAATAGTGATGTTGGAGCTTAGAGTGTGAGGCCATGGAAAGTTAAGGATTGATATCAGCAATAGGTCTGAGTCCAGCACACAGATACCAGAAAACGGGAGACAGTCAACAAAGGGAGCTGTGAATAACCAAGGGCATGTAAAATTTCTTCCAGTGGGGCTGGGAAAGTAGAGGGTGGTATATAAAGGCGCAGGACTATCTCAGACACCTGGTCCTCGGTGTCACATCAGTGTGCTCTTTTGAAATGCTGTCTGTATGTACCATTGTACTACCTGACCCATTTTTGTTTTCTGTGCACCAGCTCAGACCCTATTTCTGGTGTGACTATTGGTCAAGTATTTAATCGTCCTCAGAACAATGTGAGTAAAAATGTATTTCCTATTAAAACTGCCGAGTCATGGTAGTTTATTTTTGGAGGCAACATGATTCTTTCATGAGTGTTAAGCATTTTGCTGTCTTCTATAATTTTAATCTTTTGTTCTTTGGAAAAACCCATATTAATTTTTAAGAAATAATTGTCTAAGATGTTTTAGTTATACTTTTAAAGTTAATGTATCACATGTTAATGTATCAAATGCTTATGAACCTGATTGGGGTTAGGGATCACATTTTACTTACATAGTCTTATATACTCTATAATTGTAGTCAGAAGAGAAATGTCTATTGCTTATCAAATGTCTGTACATTCCAGATACTTCACTCATTTCTTCTTGTCATAGAAAGTTTTCCAAGTATAGAGTTTTTTTTCCCTTTATTTTGGGCTTAGAAAGCTCAATCTGTTCAGAGATAGAGCCAATAAATGTTGGGGTTGTCATCAGCACTCAGATATGAGTTTTTACTCTGTCTTGGGGTATTTTAAGATTGAATTGATTAATCTGAATTTTTGATGTCACAGATTGTGGACTTCATTTCCTAGAGCTTTTGTCACCAATTCTAGAACTCAGCTACACAGCACAGAGAAGGATGGGGTTAAGGAGGAGGGGAGAAAACCTTTTGTGCTTCTGTATTTTACAAGGGAAAAAAGCTTTAGTTTCTTGCTCATTTTTATCTGTCTTCTCTGTTACCTTTATTATTCATGGCCTTTTCCTTTATTCATAAACACACGTATAAAAAGTTAACTTTTTATATCATATTTCAATCCTTCCTCTCCTCTCCTTGATGTAGTTTTTCATAAGTAAATGTTTACTCTGACCTATGCTTATACTTTCAATGTACCACCTACATACTAAAAAGTTAATTGGCCCAGAGAGGAGTGATTTGTGTGGTCTCTCTCTCTCTCTCTCTCTCTCTCACACACACACACACATCCATCCACACACACACACACATTTCTTGAAAGCAAAATCCAGCAGGTTCTAGAAAATTCATCCATAGAGGTAACTGAGCTAATTTGTTGAGCTAAAATGATGGTCTCTGTGGAATCCCCTGAGTCATCAGTATTGGTCCTGAATCTACTTCCCATCCTCCACTTCTGCACTCAGGAATCTTCTCTGCACTTCACACAACTCTGTGCTTCGCATCTGAACACTCTCATGTGGTTACATATTTCCAGATGAACACAGACAAGACGAAGTAAAACTAGTAAAGTCAGGTGTTCAGATACATCCCAGAGATGTGCATTTGAACTGCGTATTGAATTACTAGTGTGTGTTATATATTTAAAAACATAGAAAAATACATGAATTAATAGTGTTAATCAGATAAATGCTATATATTAGTTAGGCCTATTACCATGTCCTGGGGTGACTGCTCAGAGGTTGGAGGTTTAGGTGGATAGGGTTGGAGTGGGGAGGCAGAGACTGGTTTTGGGTTAAGGCTGGGCTGATAGCTGATGAGCTGGTTCCTTAGCACACACCAGAAAAACACAGGAAAAACTGAGCTCATCAGGACTGTGACCTCTAACACTTCTGGGATACATATTCTTTAAGTATAATAATCGATCCTCTATCTATGCCAAGTGATGTTCCAAGTGATTGATCTGTGCCATCTCATTCACACTTTGCTACTAACAGGCCAGATCTGTTTATTATCTTCTGACACTGCAGAAATTGAGGCACATTAAAATTAGGATATTTGGAGGAAATTCACACTGTAAGTGGTAAAAGTGAGCTCTCTGCCACTATCCTTTTTTTTTTTTTTTTTTTTTTTTTTTTTAAATGTATTTAGGGAAGGATCTACATACAGGGTGTTCAGGGCCTCACTACTAGATTGGACTCGTAGTGATCTGCCTGTTTACAGCCTCCCAAAAGCTGGGATTACAGGCATTTGCCGCCATGCCCAGTGTCAATTGCTGTCTCAATGCACTACGGGGGTGGGGCTGGCAGGGCAGGCCTGGGGATTGAACCCCTGGCCCTGCGCCTGCTTTAATCCACTGAGGTATTTGGCTGGCCCCAGAAGTGAGCTCTCTGATTCCAGAGTCTACACCCCTAATTGTGTCATTATTTTGTCTCTTACATGTTATGTTTTCTATGTTGGAGACCAAGAACTATTTATTAAGGAATGTATCTGTGCAGGTTACTTGTGTGCTTCACTCATTAGCCATTTAGTAGTTTGATAGCACTTCCCAAGATCCTTTAAGGAGAAAAGAAAAAGGCAGACCTCAGAGGAAAGGGAAATCTTGAAAGGTGGATGGACAAGGGCTGAAAACCATCTTGAGTCTGGATTTGGTTACAGAACTGGATACTCTTGTTGGGACTGAAAGTGATAAAGGCCACCATCTTTAATTGAAGTTAGAAAGACAGTGAGTTTGGAAAAATAAGATGTTTGCTTCAGGAACTTCTGGGCTTAACTGTTCACAGGGGGTCAGGTATTGTCTATGGATCCTGGCAATAATCTCATGTTGGAGCCCTGGATTGCAGTGGCTTTTGGTAGCAGATTTGTGAGAAAAGAGTGGAAAGGAAGTAAGAAGGAGGATGTTTATTTTTAATAAAGAGACCCTGCCCTAACTTCCTGAACTAAAACCAGTCTAGACTTGTTTTTTTCCATTTTACACAATGTCCGCAACAACAGAATAAATTTATTAAGACCAAACAAACTGGGGGTTGAGTTTTGGCACAGCAAGTCAGACAGAAATAGACTTAGCTGTTTCTGAGTTGAGTCTAGCGACTGATCTGCAAACCAGAAGTAGATTAAGGCTAAACTGGCCTGCCCTGAACAGTTCTTTTCATTTGGAGGAGACAGTGCAGAAGCAGTACAGAACCTTAGTGTCCAGGGCAGGAGCTAGTAGGTCCAGTCAGTTTTGTCATTTTTTTCCTTCAATAAAGTTCAAAATTTTGGCTAGAAGGAAATCTTATGATTATTTTCCCCATCACCTCATTTTGTGTAGAGAAAACTGAATGAATACCACGTGTATCACTAACTTGCTAGATAGTCACTATGAGTAGGGAGATACCCTCTCCTATGCACTGGAAAACAAGGGACAGCGCAGTATGGATTAAATTCCTTGTTAATGGGTAGACTGTGGGGGATTCTTGTTTCTTCTCTCTCATTCCTCACCATTTCAGGCTGCCTTCAAGAGTGCTTCAACATCCACATGAGTGGGCGTGTGCTTGTGGAGGGTGTTTTCATGGGGGTATCTGAGCCTGGGCCAAAGTCAATGTGTATTTTGACATTTCAGAATACTTTCCATTCTGTATCTTATTTTAGCTCTGGTATATGCATGTGAGAAGGTTAATTTTAACTCTATTTCACATGTAAGAAAAATGAGGCAAAGCATTGTTCCCAAGATCACATACTAGTTAGTGGGTAAGTCGGGGTTAGGGTATAAGTGTCCCTTCTTTTGTTTCCATTTTCTTTGTAGAAGGCCACATTCTCCCCAGATCCCTTCCCTTTTGTATGAATTAGAGAAGTTATACAGTAAATGAATACTGAAAGGGAGACACGTGTGTCTACGTTTACTGTTACAAAGGATACTTTTAGTTAATTAGTTTTAAGGTAATGAGCTTATTTTGGAGGTCTGTGGGGCTGTCAGAAGTACAACAGCTACTTCTTGTCTGGACATTGTTATTTTAAAATGTTACTCTGCATACTGAAGAGATAGATTTTTTGTGTGTGTGTGCATGATGAAAAAGGGCTGTATCACTGATGTGCATGCCAAAGAATGAAGCCAGAGCCATATCGCTTGCCAGATATAAATATCAGCTCTAAATACACCAGACTAAGACCTTACACAATAAAAGTTCTAGAAAGAAACATGTGGGAAATGCCTCAAGACATTGACCAGGCAAAGATTTTTTGAATATATTTGTAAAAGCCTAGGCGATAAAAGCAAAAATGGACAAATGCAATTACATTCGACTAAACCCAACACACACACATACACACACACACACACACACACACACAAATGAACAGAGTAACAGTAGGCAGATAAAGTATTTTCAAAATATATTTGTGAAAAGTGGTTGATAGCCCAAAGTTTTAAGAAACTCAAACAACTCAATAGCAAAACCCCAAAATAATCCAGTTTAAAAATAGGTTAAAGATTTGAACAGACATTTCTTGAAAGAAGAAATACAAAAAGTGAGCATAAAATGAAAAATACTCAAAAGCAGTAACCCTTAGGGAAATGCAATTCAAAACCACACCATACCTTCTCACCCCAAAATAGGGCTGGGAAGATGGCTCAGTAGAATAAGTGCTTCCCTGGGAATCGCAAGGGTCTAAGTTCAATCCCTGGTGCCAGACAAAAAAAAAAGAAATGGAAAAAGGGAACTGTCAAAGGGTGTTGGTGGGACTATGAATTAGTGCAGCTATTAATGGAAATTATATGCAGGTTCCTCAAAAAACTGACAATGAAATTACTGTGTGACCCAGGAATTTCATTCCTGTGTGTATACTCTAGGAAGAGGCAATTGCATATCAAAGAGATCACTGTACTCCATGTTAATTGCTCACAATTCCAAGCAGCCTAAATGTCCACCAGCCGATGAATGGATAGAGAACATACAGTGCACGTATACAAGGGAATGCTATTCAGTCCTAAAATGGATGAAATCCTGTTATTTGTGATGACACAGATGGGCTTGGAGCATATAAAGTGAGATAAACCAGACATAGAAAGTCACCACTTCAAGATGTCATTCATATACAGAATTGAACAATGGTGGTGTCATAGGACTTGAACAGAGTGTTCACCAGAGACAGAGGCAAATAGCAGGGGGAGGGAATTAAAGGGAAGGCAGAGAGGCTGGGCACTGAGTATCACTTTCCAATTACATGGGAGCAAGAAGTTCTGGGGCTCTGTGCACAGCAGGGTGAATACAGTTAACAATGCACTGTATATTTTGAAATAGCTACGTTTTGCATGTACTCCCCATAAAGATGCTAGCTATGCAAGTTACCCACTTCCCAGTGCATACTTGGATCAAAGTATCAATTGAGTGCTAAGCATGAAGCTCAGTAGCAGATTACTTGCCTAGCTTGTGCCAAGCCCTTGGTTCCATCCCTATTATCCCTGTTATATTGTACCTCATTAATATGTGCAATTATTTTGTAAATGAAAAAGCATTGCATCTCTGACCTTTCTTTTTCTTTTTCTTTTTCTTTTTTTTTTTTTTTTTTGCAGAACCAGAGATTGAACTCAGATCCTTGCGCTTGCCAGGGAAGCGCTTATTCTACTGAACCATCTGCCCGGCCCTTTCCTTCCTTCTTTCCTTTTTTCCTTCTTTCCTTCTTTCCTTCCTTCCTTCCTTCCTTCCTTCCTTCCTTCCTTCCTTCCTTCCTTCCTTCCTTCCTTCCTTCCTTCC